>JAPFFP010046722.1:0-10807 GCA_026153255.1 Solanum medicagineum
TGGTGTGCCATCTAACCATTACCCATTGTCGCAGTCAACCTCCCCTTGGTCAGGTTTGGTTGATTAGACGAGAACACATCAATAAAATCCTTTCATTTACTTCCCTTTTCTTATTCATAACTACCTTTGTTGGAACTATAATAGTAGGCAGGGTTTGGTGTTGGCTACCACCAAACAACAATCAAAACAATGGAAAATAAACAATACATGTAAATGCCCAATCAAAGAAATGCACAAAGTCTAGGTTATTTCAACTCAACTACTCATGGTTCGCACAACCCCAAGTTGTGGGTGCTTAGCTACTCATGGCTAAGGAAAAATCAACAACAATGAATGTAAAAGGCATATATGAGAGTTTACCCAAAACAATCAAGAACAAAAGCACCTTCAAGTTGGAAACCACAAGCTTTGATAAATGGAAGATGAATACAATGTGATTTTCAAAACCCCTAAAGTGGGTCTTCAAACTAAAAATTGAAATCTACACTAAACCCTAGAAATATTGTAAAGAGAATATTCGAAGTGAATGTCCAAAAAAATTCAACTCTAAAGTTTCCTTCCTCAAACCCTATCATTAAGTATTTATACTATTTATAATTTCACCTTACAAATTAAATAGAAATGATAGCTAGCAGATGATGGTCACGATCCAATAAGAAAGCAGTCGCTATTAGTAATTAACCTAACCGAGGTTAGGGTCGAATCCATAGGGAATACAGGGCTTGACAACAAGATTTCACTACTAATCATTTCTAGTATCTATAACCACAATCTCTGAATTAGGGGGGGTAATGATTCAAGAACAACATAAAATAAACACTAATTAAAAGAAAACACTCAATTTTTGGGACAACTTGGGAATTATATTCCCTATGGCTCGTTGACTCAATTACCCTAGGTAACATAACTTTAATCAGTGAATTGCATACAGGATGTGGTAACTTAGGTTCTTCCGGCCCTCTTGTGAAGGTAAAGGTCGAATTTCACCATGGCGCTTGGTCGGCCACCATGGTGTGCCAACTAATCGTTACCTATTATCGCTGCGAACCTCCCCTTGGTTAGGTTTGGTCGATTAGACTGGAAAATATCAACCGAATCCTATCATCTACTTCCCTTTTCCTATTCGTCACTACCTTGGTCGGGATCATGATAGCAGGTAGGGTTTAGTGTTGGCCACCACCAAACAACATTAATCATGAAGGGAAATAAACAATACATGCAAAACCCCAATCATATACATGCACAAAACAAGGTCATCTCAAGTCAACTACCTATTGTTCCTACAACCCCAAGTTGTGGGTGTTTAGCTACTCATGGCTAAGATAAAACACACAAACATACACATAATAGTCATAGTTAAGAGTTTAACCAATAACAATGGAGAAGATAAGCACCACAAGTTGCAAACCCATAAGTTTGGTTGATCAACAATGAGTACAAAGCAAGATTTGCAATCCCCATAATGGGTTTCCTAAAGAGAATAAGAATCTACTCTAAAATCCTAAGAAAAGCTTCAAAATGTAATGAATAATTCTCTAGTGTTCGAACACCCTTCCAAAAACCTAACTCAAACTATTTATATTAATTACAAAACAATACTAGAAATTATATAGAAAATACTGCTGGCATCTGATAAGTTTTGCATTTATGACCCATAGGTTGGCCTACGAGTCATAGTCGGGGTCTCGTATCAGATTCATGGCTCTTGGACTGAATTGGTATGACCCATAGGTACGAGTCCTTACTCGAGCTATGACTCATATGTTGGTCATAAGTATTGGTCTTCAATTTGTGTCCAATATTTTGGCTCTCTGATTCTTGCTATGAGTCCACTTATACGAGTTGCAGTGTGTATTACAAATTATAGGCAGGGGTCGTAGGGATGACCTTCACTTGGCAGATTTCTAATTTTTATCTCTGATTCTTGCTACGCCATAACCTACGACTCGTAAGTGGGCTCGTATGACCTATGCTTCAGCAAAATCTGTAATTTTTCTTCAAAATCATACCAACCTAACTTTTCTGCAACATTAACACAGAAACACATCAAAACACTAAAAAGTCATTTTAAGAACTCACAAAATCCCTTGTTTTTGGCACCAAATGTGCTCTAGCTTGACAGCACATTAACACCCTCAACTCAGAGTTGCTACTTGTCCTTAAGCGACGACTCAATCTACGCAGACAAATAGAAATACATAGCAGCTATATCAATGGCATATACAACAACTGTTTTGGTTCAGGAACCTAAATACTATTTTCAAAATTGGGTTGCCAAGTTATTGAGCAAACTAGAACATCATGAAAGACTTTACAATCCAAATTTTACAAGTTCAGGAGCATCAACCATCCACAATCACTGATATAGTCATATGCTACTCAAGTAGTGAAAACGCCGTCACTGAAAGAAGTCCCTTATACTCACTCAAAAACATTTAGAATTCAAGGACTAAGGAAGCTTCTCACTCTCACAATTAAAATTCAATGCATACTGACTAACACCATAGGCTTTCTCCTATACTCATTTTTTTGCTTGGTGATAGAGTGGACTTGTACTTAAAGGCTTGTAACATAGGCTCAAGGTTCTTTATTGCAGCATTTTGGGCAAGTAGTAACTAAAAGATATCCTTGAATCATGTTCACCAAGACCTTTTGATTCCATAATCCAACCCTTTTTTAATTGATCCGCCTATGTTCTCTTGCTTTGATCTTTTCTCGAGTGCTTTCTTTCTCATTTTCAGCTGTGCGTTGATTTCTAACTCATTTTTGCTACTTTTTTCTTAATTAAAGGAACTTTTCTTCTTTTTCTTCACTTGGTTCATGCTTTTTCATTTCTTTCATGATTTCCCAACTAACTACCTTATCAATTTTACTTTACCACAATAAGGGCCACTGTCAACTTAGGCTTTTAGCCTAAGGTGAGTACACAATGTCTATGCCTCAAACCAGGGCTAGCAACTGCAGCCACCCTCAACTTAGGCCTTTGGCCTCTGTCACGGTTAATATGTTCAAGGATAGGCCAGAGCCAATATCCAGGTATTTTATCAGACAGGGTTAAGCTAGCAAGGTATCAAGAAAGAATGATTACATGATAAGCTCAAAATTTTGGAAAAATGGATTCTCTCACTCAACTGGTGGGTTAGTTTGGAAGAAAAGTGGTTTTAATCAAAGAACAAAGGCCTAAGATCTTTTTTATATCCACCACATCACCAACCCAACTTTTAGAGTAACAAGGCAAGTTTAGGGTCCATACAAGATGCATGAAGCAGCAAATAAGCTCACAACACACATGACAATTGCATCCATAATCAAGTATAGACTCACAGGTCATGCTTTTAGTCTCAACTTACCTTCACAATATCAGAACAAACATTGCCAGATACTCAAAAATGTATGAATACATCTATACTCACAACCTCAAAAATTTTGAGGGTACCCAATTTTTGATCGAACATTGAAAACAACTCTAAAGCTTATATATATTCTAATAGATAACAACTACTATGAATTTACCCATTATCTACACTACCTAAACATGCTGGTTCAACAGAAAAATAAACATCCATAAGAAAAAAGAAACATAACAAGAAAACCTTGGGATAAAAAATAAGGGAAGTTATGGACTTGAGGCTACTCAAACTTCATCTTAATCCATAACTTCCACCACCCCACCAAAAGATGATACTCTGTATCAAAGTAAAGACAAAAACAAGAAGAAAACACGATAACATAGAAATATATACATACATTCATTAAAACCCAAAATAAACATCCACAATAAAAATAAAAATAACATCTAACATAAACATATTTAAACACAACCCAAAAACCAACACAAGATAAAGATCGTCTAAAAAGAGAACAAAGTATCCAAAATGTCAAGATAAGAACTGGGTCAAAAGAAGTCAAAAATCTTGGTGCATCAAGCACCAGTATCGAACTAATCTGCGGGGTCCTGGGGCTGGCTCTCCTCCTCGGCTGCAATGCCGAAAATACCCTCTCCAGCTGGGGTGTGCTATGCTCGGTCTCTATGAATAGCTGCCAATAAAAGCGACTCCTGCACCACCTCCTCAAGTATGGGGTCCTTCTCCTGTCTCTGCTTCTTCGGGGAAGGATCTGGTCAGTATGCTCAAGGGGCCTCTTCCCTCGGCTGTCCAGACGGTTGGCGAGGCAAAGGTGTTGTCACCTCCTAGTGCTACCTCTGGGGCTGGAATAGGTACTGCTAACAGCTGCAATAAATTAGCCTTGAACCTGGACAACTCCTCAGTCACCCCACTCGTGTCGGTAGGCCTAGCACCTTCGAGCCTCTTTTGGACTCTAGCCTCGAATTCATCAACCTGTGCAACAATTGCTCAGACTCTATTATCAACTAAATTTAAGACAAATGCCCGCATTCTCTCCTCGGCGTCCTGAACAGTTTGATCAATCAATGACCAGACCTGTGTTGATAACTCTCCCAGCGTGCCCTCTGCTACAGCCACCTTGCGCAATAAAGCTGAAAAGCAACAACAGAGAAAAGAGAGTCAACCTAAAAATAGCTGTTGCTGGTGCTAAGGTGCTGGTGGATGGTGCAGACTCGATCTCGACTTTCGGTGTGGGCTTTGTAGTAGTCGGAGTAGTACCCGTAGGAGTAGGAGGTGAACCTAAAACATATGGTTCGATCGAAAATGGCTCTAGGATAGGAGGTAGGCTAGCTCGAGGTAAGGCCGCTATGCTCTCATCAACCTTTATTAGGCTCGGATCCATAGTGTGTGTGGCCTCTATATGAGGGTCCCGGTGAGGGTCAATAGGAACACCTGCTGCACTACATAGTCGATGAATCAAAACTAGAAACTGTAGTGAGGTTCTTGTCTAAGCTGCAGCCTCAATCTACTCTGAAATGATCCAGGCCCAGTCTATTGCATACCAAGCTAGAAGGCTAGCCAACAATACCACTCTCTCGAGGGTGATCACATTATCCGTAAAAGTTGGCCTAATATGACAACGGATAATAGACCGCCATAACTTGGCCTAGAATAAGAGGTGAGCTTTTACTATGGGATCTGTGTGGTTTTTGACAAACTTTGGCTCAACACCCTCCTTATAAATCTAGCTAGCGATCCACCATAGAAGCTACATCCTAGCTCTGATATCCTTCCTAGTCACTATTTTCCTCATCTTCTCAATACAATTATCGTACTCCATAGTGGACCGAGCCACTCTATAATTCGGTCTAAACTATACTCATCAGATAGTCTCCTCCAAGATATCCACTCTCCTTCCCGGACTGTCACCATCCATAACCTAGGCTTCTTGATTACCCTTTTGTTCTTTGGCAACCCTTGGTGGAGTGTAGCAAGATACACCACATAGAATTCACAAACTATATAAGGGGCATATTTGCCCAGCTTATGTGTGGTCTACCTAAGTTTGTGCTCATCTAATCCCACACCTAATCTGGGTACTCTCTCTAGTCCCGTAGTGTTCAACCTGGACTCCTTATGAAATTGGCGGACTGGCTTGCCATGCCGT
The DNA here is from genome assembly GCA_026153255.1 of Solanum medicagineum. Classification (NCBI taxonomy): domain Eukaryota; kingdom Viridiplantae; phylum Streptophyta; class Magnoliopsida; order Solanales; family Solanaceae; genus Solanum; species Solanum medicagineum. Next base: position 5,512 of record JAPFFP010046722.1, read on the forward strand.
TTATCCTCCAACCCCTGGTCGTATATTTCACTCATTTTGGGGACACACCATCTACAAGCGGCTGGGGGTTGGGAACTAGACCTCACCCTACTAGGTTTGGGATGTGCTTTCCGACTTAGACTCAAAGCCAGAATTTGAGAGGGTCATCTGTGTCAAGCTGCTATCAGAACCATGCTTGTTGCCCTGTCGTTCCTCCTCTTAATATTGGGAGGAACTACTCACTTCCATGGGCGTTTGTGCTGCAAGCGTCCGAGTCTGAGGTCTATAGGCCTCGGTGTCAGAGGATTCATCCTGTAACCTCCGTTGAAGAACTTGAATAGCCCATTTGTCTTTTGGAGCCATTTTGTATGCAAACAACCCACAAAATAAAATGTCAATCCCAGATGTTTGAGTCACTGAAAGACAAAGTAAATAACAAAAACAAATAAAAGCTAACTATGCATTGATGTAACTGCAGATGTGCAAGTACGAGTGCAGTTATGGCTCGTAGGGTGACCTACGAGTCGTATACTAGCCTTATAAAACCTCTTATGCCTTTAAAAATGCTTTCTGATCACAGATATGAGATACAGTTATGACTAGTAGGATGGCCTACGAGTCGTAGTCCTGTTCTCCTACCTACTTTTAGAAACATTTTGAAAGCTTAGACAAGTTCACGAGCCCCTCATTACGAGTCGTGCCAGGTGCTATGAGTCGTATATGGGTCTCGTATGAGAAATATGAAGGAATTACAGGTGACTGGTGCTTGCTACGAGGGGCCAGTACGACTCATATAGGAACTTACGAGTCATAGGAGTGCCTCGTAGCTGAACACAGAAGTCACCTGCAATGCCTAACTATTTACCACACCAAGTACAAATTCAACACAAAATTTTAACTCATTCACACAAATAGGAGCAAAGCAAGACTAAATGGCACAAATTCAATTCCAAACTAACATTGGTAGTTTGAAATGACCATTTTCCCTAAGAGTCGAAATCAATTCTACCGTTCGTCAAGCACACCAAACATAAAATACGTTACAAACTACTCTTGACAACCATATCACGCTCCCAAGGATGCAATTTCCATACTTAACAAGTCAATCAAATCCTACATGTCAAAATCATAGGCAATCACACCCATCCACCTAAAGTTCAACTCCGACAACTATTCAAACCCTATGTGAGCAACAATAATACATTATATACTAAACTTTACAAATGTCATACTCACAATCACCCACTCAAGCATCTTGGAAGGGTTCAATTCACAACTCAATTTTTTCTAGACGAACAAACCTTAAGGTACAAGTTTAGCTCAAAAATCAGTATGCCAAATGCTTAAACAAGATCAAACTAAACCTATACTTATGTAGGGAACAAGATCGTCAACAAAAATTGAAAAATGTAACCGAAGAGCTTACCAATTATATTCATAAGTGAACCAAAGGAAAGAGAGATGATTTTCATGATGAAAACCTAGAAAATTTTGCCCTCGCTAGAATCTTCGCTGGAAAGTTACGTGAGTAGTCAGGAACTTTGTCGGGAAAATGAGGTGGGTGATGGGGAAGAGTTTTTTGTCGCTTGGTTAGGGTTTAGGATACATTTAGGGGTTAATTTTTATTTTGACCCCCTTTTACATTAAACTGGGTCGGTGAATAAAAATCTGCAGATTGGGGCTACGAGACCCCGACTAGGAGTCAAAAGATGTCCTACGACTCATAGGTCCTGGTCCCGTAGTAGACCCAACAATTGTAAAATTTTAGAAATCATACCTGGGAACTATGAACCCCTCTTACGACTCGTAGGGGACCCTACGAATCGTAAGGTTAGCTCTTAGTGTATGTGCCAACTTCAGATACTCACTGTATCCCTCTATGAGGCATGACAACAAGTCGTAATGAAGAGGATGACTTGTACGCCTGCTCGTAGGAGCTGTTCCAAGTCCAATTTTTCCATATCTTCAGTTCTTCTACTTTTTACCCGCAAACCAAGGCTCAAAGCATAGAAATTCTCAAAATTTTTACAATTGCATCATTTTCTTCTAGTTTAAAACAAACAACTACTACTACTCTCTGTCTGAAAAAACAAATAATCATCAAAATGCTTGGGTTGCCTTCCAAGAAGCTCCTTGTTTAACGTCGTGACTCCACTCTGTCATCTTCCTTTGTCAACTATCATTGAGGGTCCACACTTCACTCTTACATTCATCTGGGTGTTTCATGGATTGGTGAATATCGAATACTACTTCTGTGTCAGTAACCCTAAAGCACAGCTGAACTGAATCCATATCCACTAGTGCTCTCCCAATGGCCAGAAAAGCTCTCCCCAAAATGATGGGCACCTCAAAATCAACTTTGCAGTCGAGGATCACAAAATCTGCTTGAAAGATGAACTTATTGACTTTAACAAACATATCCAATAGGATTCCTTTCGACTTCTTAATGATTTGATCTGCCATAAGCAACCTCATTCATGTCAGGGTAGGAGTACCAAGACCAAGCTTTTTGAATACAACAAGAGACATTAAATTGATGCTTTCTCCTAAGTCGCATAATACTCTTGCAAATTCAACGTCACTGTTTATGCAAGGAATGGTCAATGCCCCGGGGTCCTCTCGCTTTTGAGAAAGGCATTTAGTCATAATTGCACTATATTGTTGGAGTTCTCATGAGAATTCTTGGCTCAAAGTACGTTTCTTGGTGACTAAGTACTTCATATATTTAGTATATCCGGGCATTTTCTCCAAAGCTTCTAGAAGGAGAATGTTGATGGAGAGTTGCTTCAACATTGAGAGGAAGTGTTTGAACTTTCACTCCTCTTCCTTCTTTTTGACCCTTTGAAGGAAAGGAGGAGGATATTTTGGGATGGATATCACTTTGTCATGCTCCCTTATCTCTTCTTGTTGCAACCTACCAACCTTTGGATCTTTTCCCTCAACCTCAACTTCACTACCAAGACCCTTCTCATCGACTTCTTCCACCATAACTGGCATAGGGGGATCTATTGTGCTCTTTCTAGTCCGCATCATCACCACCATGCAATGCCCTTCATTTTTAGAATTTGAATCGTATTGCTTGGTACGATGCCCTTTTGGCGTTGGTTCAATTATGATGACACTTGCCCAAATTATTGTTCAAGTTGATCGATTACTACCGAGTGAGACTATATTTTTTGGTTAATTCTTGAAATATCTACTTTCATTCCCTTCAAAGTCTCATCTTGGTGGTCAGCTCGTTTTTATAATTTTTTAAACATATCTTCAATCCTAGAATTTCTTGATCCAGCATCACGATTGTATGGTGGCACAAAAGGACCATTCTTGTAGCCCTCTCTTCTTCCCCATTCTGCATCTGGAACTCTCTCTCTCTCTCTCATAGTATCCACCCTGTTTGTCTCTATACATCCCTCATGGTTAAAGTTCTTACCTTGATTCCCGGAACCTTGCCTCCAATAGTCCAAATTGGACCCTTGGGGGTTGTTCGGGAAATCCACTGCTTGGTTCCTTATATAACAGGCATCCTTATCAAAGAATTGATCGTCATACATAGGAGTAATTGGGTGTTGGTGAGCTATTGCCTTCACACTAAATTGGTTTGGCCTTAAAACCAAATCTATGCTTGTACGGAGTTGAGCAAGTTGCTCCATGATCTTTTCGTTCATCTTTGCTTTCTCATTGTTTGTGGTAACCACACAAGAACTCTTTGTATTACCACGCTCACTCTGACCCCATGCTTTGTTTGTCTTCACCACTTTCTCCATTCTTTCATAGCTCAAATGGTTGATCGAGAAAAACACCTCCCATGACCGTGCTGGCGCAAGCTTTGCTATTATCATCAAGTGCTTTATAGATGATCTCGACCAAAGCATCATCAATAATTTTGTGATCAGGGACCTTCATCAAGCCTTTCGTGAATCACCCCCATGTAGTCCTAAGAGAGTCTCCAGGCAATTGCTCGAAGATATTAATTTGGTCCTTAAGCTTCAACTTCTTCAACCTTGGAAAATATCTTTCTAGGAACACCCTCTGCAACTCAGCCCAACTCGTGATGGTACCCGGAGGAAGTTCAGACAACCATATAGTTGTATTACCAGTCAGTGACAATGGGAACACCCTCAATCCAACAATGTTAATAGAAACATTTTGAGTTCCCATGACATTTTTGCACACGAAGATGACATTTTGGAGGTGATGGTGGGGATCCTCTAACGGTAACCTTGTGAATAGGCCACGGCTTTGGAGCATTTGGAGCAATCCACTTGATACTGCAAACTTAGCATCTGCCAGTAGAGGGGGAAGTACTATAGAACTGGTAACATCCATCGCCATATGGTTTAAGCGGTATTGACTCCAGCCGTAAGCATTTGCATTGAAATCTATAAGCTATGGCTGGTTAACCCTTGGTGGTAGATTCTCCTCTCTTCTTAAGTCTTTCTTATTTGTAAGCATATCCTCCTCAACCTTAATATACTCATTCACTCGAACCATCCTTCTTGGTAATCGATGGATCACCAAATTTAGTGGAGCTAAGGGACTGCCTTGGATCCTTGTGTTAGGCATACAACCTAGTATACCCTGCAAATAAACAACTTAAACAAAATCAAAAGTAAAATACACGAGATTCTTGAAATTAATACTAGAACTAATTAATAGTGAAATCAAATCAAACCTAGCTATATTCCTCAGTAACAGCGCCGTAATTTTTTTGATGATGGTCATGCTCCAATAAGAAAGCTGTCGCCATCAGTAATTAACCTAACTGAGTGTTAGGGTCGAATCCACAGGGAATACAAGGCTGGACTACAGGATTTCACTACTAATTATTTCTAGTATCTATAACCACAATCTCTAAATGGGGGGGTTATGATTCAAGAACAATATAAAATAAACTCTAATTAAAATTTCGGAAAACACTCAATTTTGGGGACAACTTGGGAATTGTGTTCCCCATGGCTTGTTGACTCAATTACCCTAGGTAACATAACTTTGATTGGTGAATTGCATGCAGGACGGTAACTTAGGTTCTTCCGGCCCTCTTGTGAAGGTGAAGGTCGAATTTCACCATGGCGGTTGGTCGCCACCATAGTGTGCCAACTAACTATTACCTATTGTCCTGGTCAACCTCTCCTTGGTCAGGTTTGGTCGATTAGATGGAAAACCGTCAACCGAATCATGTGATCTACTTTCCTTTTCCTATTCATCACTACCTTGGTCGGGATCGTGAAGGTAGGCAGTCTTTGGTGTTGGCCACCACCAAACAACATTAATCATGAAGGGAAATAACCAATACATGCAAAACCCCAATCATAGACAT
>JAPFFP010046723.1:0-10807 GCA_026153255.1 Solanum medicagineum
CTATATCAATAACATTATTGATGTTTAATATTTGATGCATTCATTCATGTCTTCACTAACATGAACCTTACTTAAATATAGTGTTCCATATTTTATGCATCAATTGAGTTTGAAAGCATGATTTTTTAATTCTTGAATGAGACTGAGTCCAATAGAAGTTGAGTATGACAAGTCTTTAAAAATCATCATTATTTTAAACTTGTGTCTTTCAGTCTAAATAAATGTTTTCAGATGGAGTTTTGAAAAGTACGAAAGAGTTTAAACATATGTTTTAAATGAACGTGTTTGATTTGATGATTGAGATAAGAGTGAGTTTCATTGGAGTCCAATAAGAATAGATGAGATGATTTGCTTTGATTGATTGGATTGAGCATATAAGCATATTAAGTCATGTGGAAGAAGTATTGAGCACTGAGTTGGAAAAATGTAAGTAACAATCTAAATCTCATAAACTACGTAGCCAACGTAGGATAGAGGTTATGCCTCTCTTGTTCCTATAGAGGAATTGGATTGATTAAGGGTATATTGAGGTTGATTGACCGTTACCCGGATAAGGTATTGGACGACTGCAACAAGCAAACCACTCTATCATCACTAGCTCATAAGCTATTGTTATTGATTAGAGAAACTCCCTAGTAATGAATGGATTGATTTGATGAAAAATTTCATATTACTTATTCTATTTTCAAAGAATTGTTTGTTTCTAAACTTGGATACCATCATGAGTGGATCTGAGGTATTTTTAGAGTAGAGTTTCTTGAGTTAAGTTGCTTGGTATTGGGTTTGATTTCATACTTTCCTTTAATCTATTTTATATAACATACATTTGGTGTACTAACATCGTTTGGTGATGCATCATTTTTCTATATTGATGTAGGGTCTAGAGATAATCAACAAGCAATCCATTGCAAATTCATTCCCTTCCTGATATTTGTGAGGTCTCTTTGATTTTAGAGAAATCATATTTTCTTTATCCATTGCATAAATATTTTCTGTTAAAGCAGCCATGGTCTTGTCATTGATACTTTCTTTATAATTGGTAGAGGCTTCATAGACATAAATTAAGTAGATTATGGCTTCTCTTTTTTTTTTTTGCAAAGGTATGAGACTAAGGCGATTTCAAGTTGTTTATTTTCTATATAGTTCCTGATTGAGCATCAATTGCTTAGCCCACTTTAATGTCTATTTATTATTGAATTGAGTCTTTTGTCAAATAATTAAATGAGTAATCAGGACATGTGGTTCACTTGGATACTATTAATGGGTTTCAAAGTGCCTGCTATGACTCGAGTACCATCCTACAGCATGATAAAATCGATATTATATGTGAAGGCTCAAGTGGTCTAAGGTATGAAGTTGTATCTAGTAGAATTTTGCTTATAGTTATGTCGTGCACTACACATATAATCAGGAGGCTATTGAACATTTAGAATTGTCTTAATTCTTGCACATTCTAATTTTATACAATGGAGTATATCTCTATAAAATCTCATTCTAACTTGTTCTTTTACGTGTTATAGATCATCTCTCCTAAATGTACCACCATCCAAAGGAAAACCACCAACACCAAAGTCTTGCCCGTTACTGTGCCTGCTAATATTAACATGCAGACAAGGACTAGGGATCGTGCAGCTAAGGCTGAGAATGAGATTGGGACCCATAAAGTTCCTCAGACACCTATTGTACAACTTACCTAAATTTCTTGAGTATCTAATACTCAGGCAGCTCTAAATTTAGAGGCAGATTTTAGAGGAGTGGTTGTTATACTTACCCAGTTGGTTGCTGCTCAGAGTGGTAGCCAAAGTTATCTAGCTACTAAATCTAGTTCTAAAGAGTCATCTAGTATCATGAAGATCTGAGATTTTCTAAGGATGAGTCAACTGATTTTCGCGGGATCCAAGGTTAAGGAGGATCATCAAAACTTCATTCATGAAATATGGAACATCATGAAAGCCATGTCTGCTACTAATATGGAGGGAGTTAAGATTTTTCCCTATCACCTCAATAATGTTGTGAATAAATAGTATAATTAGTGGGAGGAGAGTTATGATTAGGATGTTGAGCCTGCTATTTTCGATGAGTTGAGAGTTCATTCCTTGATCACTACTTTCCCCGAGAGGTGAGGAAAGCAAAGGTTGTGGAGTTAGTAAATTTGAAACAAGATAGGTTAATAGTCAAGAAGTATAATCTCAAGTTCATTTAGCTATCTAGATATCCTCTAAAAGATGTTTCAAGATGTGACATCTATCATAATGAAGTTTGTCTTTGGATTGGGCAAACATGTGAAGGAGTGTAAGGCGGCATCATTGATTTTTGACATGGATATTTCCAAACTTGTCATGTATGCTCACCAGGTTAAGGATGATAAAAAGAAGGATAGATAGTAGAACTTGATTGAGAAAGCCAAATTAGTTGGACATGAGAATGATCGGAAGTGGGCTGAAGGAAAAGGTCTTTCTTATAGCAGATATCTTCTAGCTATGCACCATCATTAACGAGTGCAACCCTACCGAACAATAAGTATAACTAAAATTCATAGAGTCAACCAAATGTTTGAGTTCAGAGTTCTCAATCCTAATAAAGTGTGGCTCATGGTTAGAAAGGTAGCTACCTAATAGTATATGTGATTAATTCTATTTGTAAGGATGCTGAAAGGAAGCAAAAATTGTTACAAACGTGGTCAGATGAGCCATTTTCATCAAGAATGTCTGATGTGGGGCAACAGAGTCAAATCTTAGTGTAGAGGCAGAGGTTCAAACCATTTGTACGCTATGGATATTTGCCAGGATTAGGAGAATTCACTAGATGTTGTCACATGTATCCATTTGTATGCTATGGATATTTGCCAGGATTAGGAGAATCCACTAGATGTTGTCACATGTATACTTTAAGTCTTTTCTTTTAATCTCTATGATTTGCCTTATTTTAGTGTCACTTTATATTTTGTGACCCAAAATATGTGGCTAATAAGTTTGAGATTCTTCTTGAGTATCTTCTTGAACCCTTTAGTGTGTGTACTTCTATTGGTGAGTCTATCCTAGATGATAGGGTCTATAGAGATTGTACGTGTCTAAATATAATAGAGATACCATGGGTTACTTAACTGAGTTAGAGATGGTTGATATTAATTGGATTCTTGGCATAAATTGGCTTTATTCTTGTTATGCCTATTTTGATCGTAGAACTCAAATTATCAAGTTTTATTTTTGAATAAGTGGTTATAAAGAGGAAGCGCAGTCAGTAGTGTAGGGTTAATTCATTTCATACCTTAGGGCTAGAAAATTAATTTTTAAGTAGTGTATCTACCATTTAGTTTGAGTTATAGATGATAGTTTGGAGACTCCATCCTTTGAGTAAATTCTTATAGTCAATGAGTTTCCCAAATTCTTTCTTGATGAGCTGCCAAGAGTCCCTCTGGATAGGGAGATAGACTTTAGGATCGATGTTCTCCCTAATACACAAGATACCTCTGTTCCTCCATAAAGAATGGCCCACACTGAGTTGAAATATTAGAAAGAGCAGTCAAAAGATTTGCTAGATAAGGGATTCATTAGATCAAGGGTCTCTTCTAGGGGCGGTCCTATCCCATTTGTACAAAAGAAAGATGGATCTCTTAGGATGTGCATTGATCACAACTAGCTGAATAAGGTCACCATTGAGAATAAGTATATATTTCTAAGGATAGATGACATGTTTGACTAATTTTATGATGCCACGTATTTCTCTAAAATAGACCTTCTATGAAACTATCAATAGTTTGAAGGGAGAGATTGTGACGTCTCCAAGATGATCTTCCAACACCATTACGGTCATTTTGAGTTTCATCTTATGTCTTTTGGTCTAAATTATGCACTTGCATCTTTCATGGATCTTATGAATTAGGTATTTAAGCTATATCTCGATATGTTTGTGATTATGTTTGTAGATGGCATATTTAATCTACTCATGAAATAAGGAAGAGCATGTCAACCATCTCTAAGTTGTTATTTAAAATCCCAAGGATAGGGAGTTATATGTTAACTTGTTAATGTGTGAAATCTTGCTTTAGTGGCATTACTTGGCCACATCATATCAGGTGGAAGTATTTAGATGAATACTTAGAAAATTGAGGCAATGAAGAATTGACCCAAACCACATCCCCCACTAACATAAGGAGTTTCTTGGGTTTGGCTGATTATTACAGAAGCTTTGTTGACGGGTTTTCATCCATATTAGCCTATTGACTAAATTTACTTAAAAGAAGGCTAAGTCTTAATAGCAGATGTGTGTGAGAAGAGATTCTAAGAGTTTAAAATTAGATTGATAACAACTTCATTATTTCGCCTATCTGATGTAACAAATGGTTTTGTCATCTATTATGATGCATATTAAGTTGAATTGGACTATGCATTAATATAGAGAAGTGAGCTTATAGGTTATATTTTATGATAGATTAAGATTCGTGAGAGGAATTATTCGTCCTATGACCTCAAGTTAGCAATAGTAGTATTTTCTCTCAAGATTTGGCACCTCTATTTGTGCTAGGTACATCAGGATGTGTTCACTGACCACAAGAGTCAACAATATGCCTTTAGTTATAAAGATTTCAACTTTTGCCAGAGAATGTAGCTTGAATTTCTCAAGAACTATGATATGAGCATCATTACCACCCAAGTAAGTTGAATAATGTTGTCGATGCTCTTAGAAGAATGTATATAGATAGTACCATTCATATTGAAAAGCGGATAAGGCAATTGGCTAAGGATGTCGATAGGGTTCTATGATTGGGAGTTCCACTTGTTGATTCTGAGGATGCTAGAGTTGTTGTTCTGGATGGTGTAGAATAATCTCTTATTGTGGAGGTGAAAGAGAAGAAATATAAAGATCTTGTCCTACAACTATAGGAAGATGTGCATTAACAAAAGATAGTGATTTTTGCAAAAAAAAAAAAAAGAGATGAAGCATTAAAGTATCAAGGTAGATTGTGTGTCCTAATATGGATGAGCTCATGGATAGAATCATGAAAGAGGATCATAACTCTAAATGTGCCATAATGGATAGAATCATAGAAGAGGATCATAACTCTAAGTATTCCATCCATCCATGTATAACAAAGATATACCATAATCTAAAGGATGTTTATTGGTGGAGTAGTATGAAAAGGGATATCAAAAACTATATTTTTAAGTACCAGAATTGCGAACAGGTACTGGTTAAGTATTAAAGGCCATGTGATTTAGCACAAAACATACAGATTCTAAAATGTAAATGGGATATTATAAATATGGACTTCATCATTGTCTTATCGCTACCTCGCAAACAACATGATTCAATTTGGGTGATTACGAATATGATGATCAAATTAGCCAATTTCTTGGCAATTAAGATGACTGCCACCATCAAGGACTATACCAGATCTTATATATATATAAGAGATATTCAAACTTTATGGAGTTTCTTTGTCCATCAAGTGATATAGGGAAGCCCGATTTACTACTCAGTTTTGAAAGTCTTTCCAGAAAGGTCTAAGTTTATAGGTGAATCATAGTACTGATCTTCATCCTCTAGGAGATGGCCAAGTAGAGCATACAATTCTAGCCTTTTACGTGGGATAGGGTAATTATGAAACCATGGCCAATCTATCTGGTGGCTTGGAGGATATTTTGAGATCTTGCATCATTGACTTCAGGTGTAATTAGGTTGACCACTTGCCTTTTATTGAGTTTCCATACAATAACAATTATCATTCAACCGAGCAAATGGTTCCTTATAAGGCCTTGTATGGGAAGAGATATAGATGATTAATTTGTTGGTTTGAAGATAGTGAAATTGAGTTGATTAGACTTGATTTAGTTTATCAAGCTATCAAGAAGGTGAAAATCGTTCAAGAAAGGTTGAAAACTACACTTAGTTGTCAAAATTCCTACATTGAGTTAAAAGAAGAGATTTGGAGTTTTATACAAATAATTAGCTATATTTAAAGACTTCACCCACTAAAGGTCTCATAAGAACTTGAAATAAAGGTAAACTAAGTCCCCAAAATATTGATCCGTATCAAATTATAAGGCAAGTTATCTTTAGAATTAGTTGCCATACCATGTTTCATATTTTAATATTAGAGAAATATTTGGGTGATCCATCATAGGTGGTTCCTATCGAGAGTGTTGGAATAACTGATAGTTTCTCTTATTAGGAGATTCTGGTCCAAATCCTTGGATGCCAAGTTTGCAAATTGAGGACCAAAGAGGTAGAAGCAATAAAAGTTTTGTAGAAAACTAAATTCGTTGAAGAAATAACATGGGGAACTGAAGAAGATATGAAAGTTGAGTACCCATATCTATTTGTGCCTATTAATGATCACGTTGAAGGTAATGTTCCCATTCAAGAATTCTAAGTTTGAAGTCTTTTTTTTTCTTTTTGATATTTGAGTAATTGAGTGTGTGAGTATGTGAGTTCTTGATTGCATTTATGCATTGATATGTCTCTCAAATCAACCATCATTTGATGATGAATAGCCCTAAGGGAGAGATATTGTAACAACCCCCTTCACAAATATCTTTACTTAGAAACTCCAAAAGGTTCAGGAATTTAATCTAGTTATACTAATAGTTGGGGTTATGTACTACATATATGACATATATATATATATATGCTCCTATGAACCATAGATTGGGGCTTGTGGAACCTACCTTGAAGTCTGATGTCTAGGTCCTTTCTAAGAGAGGGTTCTACGACATCTAGAACACTCTACCTTCGTATTTGGCTTTCATAGACCAACTCTTACAACCCTAATATTAAGTTAGATTTCCACAAGACTAGTCAACAATTTGTACAATGTTCTATAGACCATAGACCAGATTGCATAGCCCAGTCCAATGATTGAGTTGATGAGTTCCATAGACAGACTCTATGACCCACAGTCCAGTCCATAATCCATAGTTTAGGTTTTATGGTTCCCAAGCCCAAAACATAGCTATAGTACTTTTAGTATGAACTACTATGACAAGGCCATAGAAAGGTCTACAACCCATAGAATGTGATTATAGACCCAAGATTAGAAACGTTGAAAATTGACCCTATTTCTACAATAAGCTTGTACAGCCCGTAAAGAGAAGCATGACACATAGAGTGAGTCGTGTAGTATGATTTTGTAGTATTAGTAAAGGATAGTTTCATTTTATCCCATCTTTTTATAATTTAAACCATGATTTGTTTTGGGATTATTTTTTATCCCTTAACAGTATCCAATAGGTCCTTTCTCTCATTTAGACTTAGGATATTTTTAGAGCATGTTGAACGGGAGAAAATGCTAGGGCTCAAGAATTCATTTGTCATCCTTTGTAAGGCTTGTCTAAATATTGGAATGAGTTCATCCACATACCCCACATTTTATTGAGTTGAGTTTTGAGTTCACATGATGTAAATTCCTTAATCATCCATACTTCTATTGAGATTTTATATGTATATATATATATGTGTGTGTGTGTGTGTGTGTGTGTGTGTGTGTGTGTGTGTGTGTGTGTATACACATATATATGTATTGTATCGATGATGTCTATGATGTTGATTATTTGAAGTATTCATTCATACCTACATTCACATTAACCCTACTCAAGTATGGGATTTCATATTTTATACATTCATTGAGTTTGAAAGCATGACTTGTGAATGTCTTGAATCACATTGAGTCGTGTAAAAGTTGTGTATGAGAAGTTTTTAAAAATCATCATTATTTCAAACTTGAGTCTTCAATTATAAATGAATTTTTTGAGATAAAGTTTCGAGTATGAAAGAGTTTGAAGACATGTTTCAAATGAAAAAGTTTGATTTGATGATTGAGATGATAGCGAGTTTGATAGGAGTCCAATAAAAGCAGATGAGATAATTTTATTTGATTGATTGGATTGAGTATATGAGCATATTGAGTCTTGTGGAAATAATAATGAACACTAATTTGGTTATGAGTAAAGTAACAACTAAAATCCTATAAATTACATAGTTAGCGTAGGATAAACGATGTGTCTCTCTTGTTCCAATAGAGGACTTTGATTTATTGTGTATCGAATGAGGTTGATTGTCCCCTATCTTGGCAAAGTGTTGGATGATTGCAACAATGGCAGTGCAAACCATTGTATCATTACATTGCTAATAAGTGATGGTTATCGATTACAAAAATTTCCTATGTGACACCGTGCAAAATGCAAAGCTGGGAAAAAGACAAGTTGCAAAAACTTTTGAACTGGGCTGGTGTTATGACCCATAATATGGCTCATGGATTAAACCTCAATGGCAGATAGGCTTCATGATTGAGGTCCAAAAGTAGAACAAGCTTTGTCATTGAAAGTCATAGTATGAAGGAATAGAGCGAGTTGTGCATAAGAGTATGGCACATTGATTGAGTCGTGGAGGAGACCCTAAGAGATGGAAATGTTTCTAAGTCTTGAAGGCTTCTATGAAGGGGATCTATAGTTCGTAAATGGAATTATGGACCATACTATTGCCTCGAAGTTTGAGGGGTATAAATATAATAGCTAGAAAATCATGACATGCAAAGTATGAGGGCAAAGTACCACCCGTACTTAAAGCAAGCTAGACAAAGATGTGTAAGTCCATTTATTCAGGCCTAAACCCTAGTTTTAACTTTAGACTTTATTTGAGATTCTCCTCTCACCTTGCTTCCTATTGTTGATTTCTTACCTTATGAATACTTATGATATGCTAAGATTACTTGATCAGGCCCCTTCAGGGTTCTGATCGCCTTGTCACACCTAGGTCATAGCTTGGGTCATGAGAAAAGTGTATTTGACCACCATAAATTAAGAACAATCACCAAAAACAACTAAAATATATGTCTGTCTTTTGTATCTCAACAAAATTGAAGAATAAAAGTTAAGAACCTAAAAATATATTTATAGATATCAAATACAAATGCAACACGAATTGAGAAAATTAAATTCAGCTACTTCTACGAGACCACCTATGGCTCACAGGTTGAAGTGTGGCTCATAAAGTCTTTTCATAGCACTCAGACTTCAAATTGTAGCTACAGGACCTGTTTCACAAAGATGAATTATAGATATCATGAATCATTCTATTACTCGTCCTGCTTGTTCATAGTCTAACTGCATTGATTTACACTTCTCTGAATCTCTTCTATGATCATGTTCCTACGCTGGTAGAAGACCTTATAGCTTATAGTTTACGTTATGCCTCTTACTCTACTTCAGTAGTTTGGAGCCATAACATTATTATGAGTGCTACCTATGGCTCGTAGCTTTGATCATTCATAGCCAAAACTGATCTGCTAACACTATTTTTCCATGCTCAACTATCGAAACCTATTTTCCTGCAAAACAAACCAATCATATATCAAATCCACTAAAGGCACCAGAGAACATACAAAAATCATACATTTTAAGCATGAAAAGTGTCATAAACTGAAGGCACATCAGCACTTTGGTGCAATTATGCTAAGGAATTGTTTCTCTTATAGTACACTCCTTGACAATAGTTATTTTTTGTAGACCTAGAAAGGAGCTGGTTCAATATAATATCTTGTAGTGAATACTATCAGTCTTTTGTTGAGATGTTAAGGACGTGGTGCATATGTTTGTTACATTTTTCTACTCATTTGTTAATCATAAAAACTCCATACTGTTAGCCAAAGCTCATAGTGCACATTTCTCCCCCTAGCATATGCAGCTCTTTACCCTATGACACTCTCAGTTGCATAACTTCGTAGGCATCAACAGTTACATTTAGAATTCAGCGTAGCTCACTTTTGATGGCACATCAAAACTCGAAAGGAGATAAATCTATATCAGGTATTGAAAAGACTACTATCGCTAACCTACTAGTGAACCTCGTTTAGTAGTAGTACCTACCTACAAGTAAGAACATAATAAGAAGCAGACAAACAACTTATAATGGAAAAACTCCTTGCTCAAAGGAGAAACAAATACTACCTATACTAGTAAGATTTCAACAACTCTTATTACATCAAAACTTGAGCAACATCAACTTACAAACTCTCACCTCAGAACTCACAAAACTACTCTCACAAAACTCACTACAATTGAGAGCCAAAGCCACTCTTAACAATAACTCTCTCAAAGAAATACAATCTCTTACAATAATTGTCTCTAAAGAATGATTCAAAGAAGATTGCAAACAACTTGAACAAACAAGAAAAATCTAACTCTAGATCTTTCTTGAGTGCTTTTGTGCTCGTGCTCTTTCGTTAAGAATTCTCTCTTTTCAGATTGGCAAAAGTTGAATCATCTAGAGTTAAAGATTGTTTATACATTTTAACACTACAGTCGTTCCATTTAGGACTCCTCCTTTGTGTAGATTACAAATTCCTTTCCTTGTAGAAGTCTTATTTCAATGCAGCTGCATTTATGATTCCTTTCTTGATTGTGTTTCCTTATTTGGCATTCCTTCTCCTACTGGGATTCTGCTTTGGGACTACCGGCATATCTATCTAAACCTGGTTCTATTTGTCATCATCAAAACAGCAAAGTTGTACCTGTATAGGTACTAATAAATTCCCTTTTTCTTATGATAGCAAACCTATATGTGTGATATTCCTACAAACTTCCCCTTTTTGACATCTCAAAAAGAAAATAAGCCTAGAAAAGGTGAAATGCATCAGAAGCATAAGCCCAAAGACACATGCAATTCACAAGGCCCAACCATTAGAACTGTTGATATTAGCCATCCATAAACATAAGCAACATAAAAGATAAGGAGACAGCTAGAAAGTCAACATTCAAAAACCAGACATACACTAAACTTGCATATGTCAACCACAGCTAAAAATATATAC
>JAPFFP010046724.1:0-10807 GCA_026153255.1 Solanum medicagineum
TTTTGTAAAATTATTAATGTAAATACGTGTGTTTGTATCGGTAATAGTGCCTAATCGGCACTAGTCACGGCCCCGGGTCGGGCTGTGACACCTAATGCCCTGTAGTCTCACCATTACAGATGTGGTACGTTCACACCTATAATACGAACTTTACTAGATACGGTTCCATAGACTCCCTAGGACTCTCGAACTCTGGACTCTGATACCAAGTTTGTTACACACCGAGCCTACACTCTAGATGTAACTGGCACTCAAAATCATTGTTGGTCCTAAGTGAACCACTTTACCTAGCTACTTACTCGATGGAAGGCTTAAAGAATCGTGGAAAGGCTTTAAATAACAAGTATAAAGCTACTAAACTATCTGAATAAACTGAAAGGGGAAATGGTTCAATAGTTAAAATAATCAAACCAGAACTGAAGTATTTGACACATGGTCTGTGGAACCTCTACTAGAATAGTATGAAAGGACTACCGAGATAGGCCCTAAGTAGCCAAAACAAAAATAAATGCTGAAAGAAACATAAATAACTTCAAGCGCCTTTGACCGAGAAAAAGACCTCACCAAAGATTAGATGATGTCTTGTCCTCAATGTAGCAGCTGCTGAGGGGCTCTATAACCTGCGTCTGCATCATAAAATGATACAGGTCCTAAGGAAGTCAGTACGTGAAATATACGGTATGTAAGATGGCCAAAACAGAAACTCAGGGTGATGCTTTCAAAGTACATAATCATATCTCAAAATAGAATAACATAAGTAATAAATACTCTGTATGCTGAAAATGTACATCTTGGAAGTAAACATACTGAAAATCTGTATAGAAACATAACTTGCTTTAACTTGGGGAGTTTCTCTAACCGACAACCACCGCTATGAACTTCGTGGTGATACAGTGTCTTACCAACGCTGCCAGAGCTGTCCCGTACTTTGCCAGGGTAGGGGAAGAAAGACTAGGGGAGTAGATACATCCCAAAACTGGGCCATCTCAGTGGCAAGTGAGGAGTTGTACCTTGGTACAATCCTATCCTACACTGGCTACTTAGTTTATGAGTTCAAGTTATTATTATTATTATTATTATTCTCACTCATATCGGTGCTCAATACTACTCCCAAAATACTTGTATATAGTTCACATCTTTAAAAAATAAAACTTCTCAATATATCTTTGGTCTTTCGGGAACATCGCCCAACTTAACTATTTAACTTTCTCCTCTGGACTCTTTAGCTTAACTGTAACTAGTATCTTCTCAAGTTCTTAAAACATATTGATTTATTCAGCTACAGTGCAAAAGAAATCTCAAAAGTACTTCTTAAACTTAACTCAAAATATACAAGTGCTAGTCTTTCTTTTTCTTGAAATATATGCAATATTCTCAAGAATATATCAATAACAGTAAATCTTGTTCAATAGTGTAACTTCATGCTCAAAATCCGTAAAAGGCATGTATCTATATCAAGAACAATACATGAACCCACATTTGGGTGAAATTAACTAATACGGGAGATAATCTTGACTTTACCTTGAAAACACAGTCTTGGGTAGGAATTGGGGGTTTAGATACTAAACATTAAAATAATTAATCTTTGGAGGGCCTTACATACCCGAGGAAAGAATTCTTGGATGAATTAAAGAGATTCTTGGAAGACTTGAAGGGATTCTTAAGCCCTAACTAGGCTTTCTTGATTTTACGCTTGAGTCTCTTGCGAGGTTTCAAAACTATGAGCGTGACTTTTGTGTATTTTTGGGACTAAGTTTGGATTAAAATTGACTATTTAGGCTTAAGGAGGGTGGAATATGATGGAATTACCCTTCCTTAAAATAAAAGAACAAGATCAGAGAAAAATGTACATGTTCGCGTCGCGCCTTGGGCGTGGACATGTATATTTTTTTCATTTTTCGCAAATGCTGATTTCCATTGAAAATACCCAAAAAACTTAAAGTGTGGTTCCGCGTGGCGCGTCACGCCGTGGACGCTGAAACCTCACTATCCAGAAAAATTAGCGAAAATTTTAATTCACCTTGGTTGCTCTAAAATCGAGTCGAGACCATTTTTTCACTCAATTTTTCGCGCTGATCACAAATCCAGTCTCGAATTTGTGAATGGAGCATGGGAAGACATGTTACGTGTATGGTCAATTCTAGGGGTATTTTGGTCTATTCACTGGGTGACACAATGAACTAAAAAAATTGTCTGCTGCCATTTAAAGTAATTTGAAGTATTTTCTTCTTATCTTCTTTTTCAAACCTATCCAACAACACTTGATAATTCATCACCTCTTTATGAACTTATTTGTTTTTGTTGAACCTATTAATATAGCCGTATGATTCTGCTATGCCAATTGTATCGGTAGATGCCTTGTAACAAACTCCTCGGATGTTTTACCATCCCAACTATGTTGTCTTTCATGTGTCTTCATTTTTATTTTGTTGCTTTCACTTTTTTGTTGCCTAGTTGATATATCCCCTTCCCTTGCCACTCTATCAAAGCATATGTCCAACATATTGTCTTCCTCATCTTCATCAAAAGAATCCTCAATTGCATAAGCATTGGTTGTATTAAATCTTGACACTAAGGTCTTTGACTCATTCTTCTTTGCAATCACACATTTAGGCATAAATATGAAAGCTTATGGACTTAATTTTGGATCCAAAGCATGTGGTGAAACCTGCTCTTCTTTCACCAACTCATTGTCATCCTCTGTGGACATTAGTAACTTTCTAGATTCACCAAGTGACTCCAAATGTTGGAAAGAGACCTCATGAGTCAAGGTGTTTAATGTGACCATGAGTGGCTTGATCGTTTGATTGGATTTGAGTCCCATGACATCTTGATTTTGCTAAATAATTTTATCTACTTCAAGATTAGAAGTATTATAATGTTGAAGCCATAATATTATCATTTTTCTATTAGCCTTCAATAAAGTATCAAAGATATTTGAACACAATAGGTTTCTTGAGGCATTATTGATATCTTGCCTCTTCTAACTTTCTTGAAAATTTTCATTCGACCCCTTTTCACTACCTGGAGAAATAGTTGAGAAAAAGTTGGAATTACTAGTTGAATTTATGTGTGCACGCAACCGAAGTTCAATTATTAGTTGCATTCTCATTTTCAACTTGCAAAAAATGTTGCCCAGAATTTTTATCGTCTTCAATAGATTTAACAACAGAATACATTTTTAGCACTTATCTAATAGCTTGAATGCACCAAGAGATAGCTAATCTAGGGTAAAAGTAAGGGATAATAACGTCATACACTCATAGACTGATCGAGTTACATGGTGATAATCACTTATTTAGGGGACGAACACTTAGGTGAAATTAACTTACCAACCCTTCATACTACATACTAGAAAAGGTTACTACTATAACGTCATCCTATGTTATGAATTCATAGGAATCACAATACACTAGTCTAGTCTTCTATTGAATTTAAAACACTTGAAATAAATAATTCATCAGTTTCCGTTTGTCAATTGATTGTTATTTCATTGATTCAAACGACCTCTTAAAAATAAGCTAAGAGTGAGTATAAATATACACAAAATTAAGTTTAAATTATATTCCTCGTGTATTTAATATTAACCTTGCCTCAGGTTCTACATTTGAACAAGGATGACTTTATATTTCTCAATGAAAGTGTAATTTGGGCGTATTAGCACCTGTCATGGCTTGTACACCCTATTTCCTATTCCCTCTCTAAGGAATCTACCACAGATTATGTGATTTGTCCCCTATTTCATTTTAAAGTGAATCTATCACGTGTGACCGGTCTCCAATTTTCAGTCATTCTCATAAATCATCATTACAATATTGGTAAAACATCAATGCAAGTAGGAATGTGCAATTACTCAATAAGAGGATGATAAATCAAATAAGAAGAATAGAATTATCATTGTCACCGGTGATCATAGAAATCTCCATCAGAATATCATGAAAACGTTTATATAGTCATTAGGACCATTCAAGGCAATCTTATATCATGAAATCAAGAATCTCTTTTTATCCCATTTTCATCATCATTAGAGTTCATTCAGTAATTATCAAAATAAGAGATTTGAAATCCCTCACAAATTCGTATTACTCCTAAGCATATAATGGCATACAAGGTTTACTATACTTAATAAAGAGTTATAAAGTCCACTTGCCTCAATTTATCAAATAATCAATCCAGTACTTGAACCTTTCCTTTTTGTTAAGCCTCCAAATCTATATAATCTATTCAGATATGGAATCACAATAAGGATACTAGAATAACAATGCCCAATTCATTAATTTTGATGTTCGGATTCAAACGAACCAAAAGCTCTATTTTGAAAATGAGGGGTAAATCCAAAATTGAGTACACATTTGTATTACCCAAAATGTTTAGAAACTATTGGTGAAAATCATTTTGAAAATGAAGTTGAAATCAATTCACAATTTTAATTTTTGTTAATTCATGTTCTTGAGAAAATCTATAAATTTTGAAGCCCAAAATTAAGAATTAGATGTTCAAATCATGATATAACTAATGAAAATTAAAAATTTGAGATCTCAAATACATACCCAAATGAAGAAGCTCTCAAAACTTAAGAATGATAAAAATGAAAAGAAATCATTGTTCAAATTATAATAGTTCATCACATTCACGACCCCGAAGCCATGTCATTGCAATGCATAGGAGGATTAACTCACTTAGGAAGACTATTGCAATTGCGGTTAAGCCTCACGCTATTGTGATGTCCAAAATTCTTACTATACCTGATCATGCTAGCCTTCATGCGATTGTAATGCTCAACAGAAGTCCCTAACACGGTCATGAGAGACGGTCTCACAATCATGAAGACCAACGCAGTAGGCACTAAATAACAACAAACCAAAAACTAACACATAGGGTTGGCAATTTCAGCTCTTATTAATAAAATCAACCCATTTAACTCATATTAAATAAGCTGTACCACTCATTTTTTAAGTGGATAAATATGGATTTCAGCTAACTTGTAAAGCGCATATAAATATGGGTAAATCTAGACAAAATAAGTAAAACATGGGTACCCATTTAAGTCCAAAACAAACTACGAGTGGCAAAAATAAATTAATAATTTTTTATTTTTTATTGGCGCAGCCATAAATATCAAAAAATTGAATCAAACCAAATTAATTTGATTTTTCGGTTCAGTGTCGGGGTGGGGTGGGGTGGGGATGGGTAAAAAAAATTAACTTTTTAAAAAAATTTATTGAGACAGGTATAAATACCGAAAAATAAAAAATTGAACTAAATCAAACTAATTCAATTTTTCGGCTTGGAGTAGGGGTGGGGTGGGGAGGCAAAAAAAATTAGCTTTTTTTTATTAGGACGAACATAAATATTGGAAAATAAAAAAATTGAACCAAATCAGCTAATTCAATTTTTCGGTTCGGTGTCGAGGTGGGATGGGGGGGTGTGGGAAATTTTTTTTTTATTGGTACGGGCATAAATACCAGAAAATCAAAAAATCAAACCAAACAAATTCAATTCTTCGGTTCGATGTCGAGGTGGGGTAAGGGGCAAAAAAAATTAACTTTTTTTATCTTTTATTGGGACAAGCATAAATATCGAAAAATTAAAAAATCAAATCAAACCAAACTAATTCAATTTTTCAGTTCGGTTATTTTTTTATTTGGCGGGCATAAATGCCAAAAAATTAAAAAATCAAATCAAACCAAACTAATTCGATTTATTGATTTGGTGTCGGGGTGAGGTTGGCAAAAAAATTAACTTTTTTTATATTTTTTATTGGGGCGGGCATAAATACCGAAAAATCGAACCAAACCAAACTAATTTGATTTTTCGGTCCTGTGGGCTGGAGGGAGCAAAAAAAATTATTTTTTTTATTTGAGTGGGCATAAATGTCGAAAAATCAAAAAATCGAACCAAACCTAACTAATTTGATTTTTTGATTCAGTGTTAGGTGGGGTTTGGGGTTAAAATATTAACGGTTTAAAATTTTTTTATTGTGTCAGACATAAATACCGAAAAATTGAACCAAACCAAACTAATTCGGTTCTTCGGTTCAGTGTCGGGCTGGGAAGGGGGGGACAAAAAAAATAAACTTTTTTTAAAAAAAATTTATTGGGGCGGGCATAAATATCGAAAAATCAAAAAATCCAACCAAACCAAACTTATTCGATTTTTTGGTTCGGTATCGGGGAGGGGAGCAAAAAAAATTTTTATTTTTTATTGTGACGAGTATAAATACTATGAAATTGAAAAATTGAACCAAATCAAATTAATTCGATTTGTGCGCATAAATGTTTATTTAATTTTCTTAAAAATATTGCAGTAGAAGTTTTTTTAAAAAAATTACGATTAAAATAATTTTTTCAAAAATAATTATTTTGGAATAGGGTTGGGGTGATAGGGATTTAGCATTAACAATCAAGCTTTGATTAAATATTTTTAGCTTTAAGATATTAAAATGGGTAGAACCATTTTTACCTAAACCATATTTGACCGAATTCATATTTACCCATATTTTATATGGATGGATTGTGATCCAATTCATTTTAACTCAATTCATATTTAATACATCCAAATCCAATCCAATCCACCCATTTGCCACTTCTACTAACACAACACATAAAATCTCCAATGAATCCTCGAATTTTGTTAAGAACTTTGAATTCACAATTCAAATATGTTATTCTACTAAATTTAATGTTTTGGACTTAATGAAACTATGAAAATACGAATTTGAGGACTCTTTGATCTAAACTTTGTTTGGTCGCAATTAAACTAACTTAAATGTGACGCCCGGTGAAATGACCAAAGTACCCCTAGAAAGAAAATATGGGTGTAACTCATCTTCCCATACTTCGTTGTAAATTCGAGATTGGATTTGTGATCAGCACGAAAAATAGAGTGGAAAAATGGTCTTAACCCGATTTTGGAGCAACTGGGTCGAAAAAATAATTTTCACAAAATTTTTCGAGGCAGTGAGGGTTCACGCCCAGGGCGCGACACGCTTGAGATGCAAACTCACACTTAGATTTTTTTTATTTTTTATTTTTGTATTTTCAATGAGAAACTGGAAATCTCAAAATTTTGCAAAATGCACATGTCCCGCCCCAGGCGTGACGCGGACATGGTGTATGAGGTGGAATTTTCTTCTTTTTATTTTAAGAAAGGGTAATTCTGATTTTTTTTTCCACCCTCCTTAAGCCTTAATTAGTCGATTTTCATCCAAATTAAACCCCCTAGAACGTACTAATTCACAGTCATATCTTCAAAAACCTTCAAAAAAATTCAGAACGTAAAATCAAGAAGTAAGCTAGGGCTTTCAAGAACTCTCTTCAATCCTTCCAAGAACAAATTCCTTAGGTATGTAAGCCCTTCAAAAGTTATTCTACTATTATTTTAGTATCCTTAACTACTAGTTTCTACCCAAGATCATAACTATGAGTTGAGATCAAAGTTTTCTCCGTTACTAGCGAATTTTATCAAAATACTGTTCATTTTTTCTTGATAAAAATCATGATTTTTACTGATTTTATTATCATCTTAAGATATTGAGAAAAAATTGACAATTATGGTTGAAATTATGAGAACCATATATCTATTTCATGAAAAGTTATCATAACCACAGTTTTGAGTTAAGATTAAGAAGTATTTGAAGCTCTTGTGTTTGCAAGATTTCTGAGAAACAAAGATCATGTTGAAATGTCTTGCATTTTTAGAACTTTTAGACAAAGAAAAGAGTTGAGTTGAGCAAAGTTTAAGAAAAGTTGAGTTTGGCTAAGTCCCAAAAGATCAAAGAGACATTTTGAGAACTCCTACGTTTAAAGTTATGAGCACTATACAAGTTATTTTGGGAGTAGTATTGAGCATTGATATGAGTGAGAGTAATAATAATAACTTGAACTCATAAACTACGTAGCTAGCGTAGGATAGGCTTGTACCAAGGTACAACTCCTTACTTGCCACTGAGATGGACCAGCTTTGGGATTGATCCACTCCCATAGTTTTTGTCTCTTACCCCGGAAAAGTACGGGATGGCTCTGGCAGCGTGAGAAAGACGTTGTATCACCACGAAACTCATAGTGGTGGTTGTCGGTTGGAGAAACTCCCTAAGTCAAAGCAAGTTAATTTTTTCATACAGACTTTCAGCATATATTCTATTCTTAGCATGTATTGTATCTATTCCTTATGCTTCTTCATTTTGACATATGTTTTACTTACTTTGAGCATGTTGCCTTACCCGGAATTTTCGTTTTGGCCATTTTACATACCGTACATTCCACATACTGACGTCCTTAGGACCTGCATCATTTTATGATGCAAACACAGGTGACAAAGTCCCTCAGCAGGCGCTCCGTTGAGGACCAGGCACCTATCCAGCTATCGATGAGGCCTCTTCTCAGCCAGAGGCATGAAGTCATTATTTATGTTTTTCCTTTCTAGTATATTCTTTTTAATTCTGACTACTGTGGGCCTGTCTTGGTAGTAGTTTCAGACTATTCTAGTAGAGGTTCCATAGACTATGTGACAAGTATTTCAGATCTTTTTATTTCGGTTGTTGTTGAGACACCTCTCATTTCAGTTTATTCAGACATTCTGTCATTCTTAACTTGTTATATTAAAGCCTTTCCAGTATGATTTAAGTCTTTCGCTGAGTAGAGTAGCCTAGGCCAAGTGGTTCGCTTGCGATCAGAAATGGTTCTGGGTGCCAGCCGCGTCCAGGATGTAAACTCGGGGCGTGACATTAAAATTAAAAAGAGTACATTCCCCTCAAAACTTTCAAAAAATAAATTGAAGCACTACCTAGGTCAAATTATCTTCTGAATCCAATGAAATCATTAGAAAAATCCATTCTCGGCATTCAAATTCTGATGTTGACTAAGACTCTTGTTCTAATTTTACATAAACTTTTAATTCACGGGGTCAAATCCATGAAATGATTCCAAAACAAAAAACGACGACACTTCTAGACCAAATTCTACATTCGAGAGCTGCTGAAACTAATAGAATTCTATTCCATGGACCATGGCTCCAATTGTTATAAAAAGATACTTTTAAATAACTTAAAGCCTCCAAAATTTTACAATTTTTTCATAAAACTCCAAAATCAAACTTATAAATCGATCAAATATGAGTTGGAGCAACTATCAAAAAAGGTAAACTGGTAATTTTTTTTTAAAAAAAAAATGATCAATGACGTTTAGGGTCATTATAGTTATCTTAGTCAATTAAGTAATTTGTATAATGACTAATTCAAGTGTGTGTTCATTGTTTTTGAAAGATGAACAAAAATTGTCTAAGTTAGGTGGGCCATTATTTAGCTTTTTTTTTTTTTTTTTAGGAAAAACTAAGTTTATACCCCTTTAGATCAAACTATTTACATTCATATATCTCTTTATATTTTGTACCGCCATACTATTAAAATTTTGCCCCCTAATATTAAAATTCGCGCGCTGATGTCATGCTGATGTTAGCACTTGCTTGTATAATATACCAATAGGGTGTACATATACCAATAGGGTATCACAGATGATTCAACTTAATCCTATATGATACCGATATGGTATAAATATACCGACAGAGTATATAATGAATATATTTTCTACTAATTTAGAGTTTAGTTATTTTTTTATTTATTTCTGTAAAAAAAAATTCTATATGCCAATCGGGTATCTATATACCGCCAAAGTATCACAAAGGATTGAGCTCATTCTATATGATACCGCTGTGATATATATATATATACCGCCAGAGTATATTTCACAACATTTATGCTGACATCAGCATGATGTTACCACGCAAAATAAAAAAAGGCAAGTGGGTAGAAACGTAAATAGTTTGGGTAATGGATCCATTAAGGGTAAATAGTTTACATTATGTCTACTAAAGGTAAATAATTTCAAATTAGGTCTATTTTATTTTCTTTTTTTTTTATTCAATTTATTTCAACCGAAATAAATATTGAATTGAATTGGGCAATGATTCATTATTTATTATTTCAACCTATTTTGGCTCGTCCATATTTAGTCTAAATAGACCATTTGTCAACCCTAATTTATTATAAGGGAAACAATCACATTTGTCACTATAATTGAAGTTTTAATATTGTCCTCTTATCCTATCGGATCATTATAACGTTAGGGGTCGTCTGGTGTGATGGATAGGAAAGATTAGTTTTGGAATAATTTTTTAATGGTCTTTAATTTTTTGTTTGATTGCACAGATTGGGATAACTTATCCCAGGATTAACAGTTAGTCCTACGATAAGTTATCCCTTCTTGGGGGTGGAATAATAATCTTAGGATAACTTATTCTGGGATAAAGTGTGTGAAATAACAAAAATATTCCTTTCAAAGTCTCTTTTATACACCACTTTTATATTATGTATATTAACATAATTTTTAATAATATTCGCAACCTTAATTAATCGTTGTTTTTATATATTTTTTATCAAAAAATTATATTTTAGAAATATAATTTCTATTTATGAATATATTATAAGTTGAATTTATTTGTCAAATACTTATGTTTATGTATATTTTAATTTCTCCACTACTAAATAAATACTTAAAAAGCTTATTCCACTACTAAATAAATAGTTTATTACTCGCTTAAAAATTATTTTTTATATATCAATTAAAATGTAAATTATTTTAATAATATTTTTTTTATTTTTAGTAAACTTTAAATGGAAGTTTTATTTTTAAGCTAAATAAGATGAAAATTTTATTTTTAAGTTAAATAAGATGAAACTTCAATTTTAAAAACAAATAGCACAATCATGAAAATGCATGCACATACGTTAAATAAGATGAAAATTTAATTT
>JAPFFP010046725.1:0-10806 GCA_026153255.1 Solanum medicagineum
CCCCCCCCCCCCCAAAAAAAAGCCTCAATTTTCTTTATCAAATCAGACTTTTGATTTATCTCTTTCTTTTCCTTATTATATCAGACTTTTGATTTGTCTCTTCATCATGTCAAACCCTATCATCACAATTTTGTTTTGAACTTGATTAAGAATTTGATAGACTATTGGAAGCAACTATGTTGTTAAGGTGCTATAGTGGCAGAGAATCAACTCCTATGTATGGTGAGAATTTTTTTCATCTCTAGATCCCTGTTATTGCTTTTGAGGCCAAATGATACTATGATAAGTGATCAAACACCTTGTGTGCAAGAAACTTGTCTGCAGATAATGAAGACATTATTATGCATAGTACCCTCCCAATTAAATTCAATTGAGAATTCTACTTAGTGTGTTATCAACAACAAGAGAACAATCGATAATCACCATAATCTCAAAATTTTATAGGCTTTCTACTCAAAAAAGACTCAATAATAGTAAAGACTTTTCATGCCCTGAGTTCACATCCTGGGCGTGGTAGACACCCAAAACTATTTTTTGTCCCAAGATAACCACTTGACTTGGCTACTTTACTTAGCGGAAGACTTAAATAATGAAATTAGCCATAGATAAGATGTGCTAAAGAAACTGCAATAGTCTAAACAATCAAAACAAAGGAAATATCTCAATAACATATGAAAAAGAGAACTAAGACTCCTATCATAAAGTCTATGAAAACTCTAGCTAGAATAATCTGAAACAACTACCATGACAAGCCCACGGTAACCATAGCTGAAAAGCAATACCAAAATAGAATTAAAGACTCTAAAGCCTCTGACTAGTAAGAGGCCTCACCACAATAGCTGAGTGGATAGCTGATCCTCAAATCGTCTGCTGAGGAACTTTATCACCTGCGTCTACATAATAAAATTATGCTGGTCCAAAGGACGTCAGTACGTGGAATGTACGATATGTAAAATAGCCAAAAGAGGAACTCTGGATAAGGCACTATACTCAAAGTGACCAAAACATGTCTCAAAACAAAATAGCATAAGTAATAAATGAAGTGTATACTGAAAGTCAAACATATGCTGAAACTCTAAACATAGAAACTAATTTACTTTAGTTTAGGGAGTTTCTCTAACCGACAACCATTACTATGAGCTTTGTTGTGATACAGCCTCTTGCCACGCTGCCAGAGCCATCTTATACTTTGCCAGGGTAAGGAACTAAAACTAGGACAGTTGATCTATCCCAAAACTGGGCCATCTCAGTGGCAAGTGAGGAGTTGTACTTTTGGACAATCCTACCCAATGCCGACTACATAGTTTATGTGTTTCAAGTTATTATTATTTTGATTCATATCGATGCTCAATACTACTTCTAAAATAACTTTTATAATGTTCGTATTTTAAAGAGTAAGAATTCTCAAATTGCTTTTTTAATCTTTTGGGACTTAGCCCTACTTTAGCTATTCTCAAACTCTTCTCAACTTGGCTCTCTTCTTTTTCTGAAAGTTGCATCAATGCAAGTCATTTCAATATGATCTTTATTACTTCGATATTTTGCAAAGATAAAAGCTTTTCATGAAATAGATATAGGGGTCTCATAAGTACAACAACAACTGTAAATCTTGTCTCAAAAGCTTAGTTAAATAATAAAATCAGCAAAAGTCATGATTTTATCAAGAAAAATACATGAACAAGTATTTTGATGAAATTAGCAAGTAATGGAGGAAGCTTTGATCTCAACTTATAAGTATGATCCTAGGTAGAAACTAGTGGTTATAGATACTAACTAATAGTAGGATAACTTTTGGAGGGCCTTACATACATGGGGATAGTTTCTTCGAAGAATTGAAGAAGTTTCTTGAAAGTCATAGCTTTCGCCCCTTTGAAACTACATTTTGAGTTCTTGGAGTGTTTTGAAGTTAATGATGTGAATAAGTATGTTCTAGGGATTTAATTAGATGGAAACTGAGAAGTTTAGGCTTAAAAGGGAGAGAAAAGATGAAAATGCCTCTCTTTAAAATTGCAGGTTGGGTAGTCTACGAGACCCTTTGCGGCCCATAGAACTTCTACGTCCCGTAGGGAACCTTTCGTAAACTTTTGGACAAATTTCAGGGTCTTTGGATCACTTTACGAAACCCATTCTATGACCCGTAGATTGGTCGTGAAGTCTGGAACACAAAATGTGAACTTTCAGAACTTTTGCTACGATTTAGCAGACGGGTCGTACTTTGATTTACTACCTATGAGGTTTCGTAGAAGTGACTCTGCTCACGCAGTCTTCATTGAAACAGTCATAACTTTTGACTCCGAGCTCCAAATGAGGTGAAACCAGTTGTGTTAGAAAGCTAATTCAAAGAGTTTTCATTTGGTATGTCATGAGGCATCTAATTCTTTATGTGCTAAAATCTTTGATCAATTAAAGTTGACTCTTCCATAATCTAAGGCTAGAAACTCAAGTTATTGAAAAGTTTTGAACTCGACCAAGTACTAAAGACCTCTTATGACTTTGATACACTTTTCAAACATAAGACTGAGGCTTAAAACATATGTACATATGAGGATAGAGATATGAGGTGTAACAACATCTCCCCGTTGGGATCATTTGTCCCCGAATGAAGGTGAAACTGGGGAATATACACATGTTTGCTACTCATGAACTAGTTTATCAACAAGAAGCTATCCAGATGTCTTATTAGTCATATTTACTGATGCATCTCAACTCAATGGTAGGGATAAGGGATATTACCTTCATAATCATTATTGGAAGGCACAAATAGGTGAGGATATCTAGCTTTCTTATCTGCCTCAGCTTCTCGCGTGGCTTCCTCGATGAACTGGTTCCTCCACAATACTTTAACAAAAGCAATTTCCTTGGTCCGTAATTTATGAACTTGCTGATCTAGCATCTGAACTGGGATCTCTTCAGTCTTCATATATCAAGCTATCTTCGACCCCAATACTCTCTGAAGGCACTGCCAGTGTGGGGTCTCCCAAACACTTCTTAAGCATAGAAATGTGGAATACTGGATGAATAACAGCTAACTTTGGTGGCAATTCCAATTCATATGCCACATTACTGATCCTCCTTATAATTTGGTAAGGGATAATATATTCAGGATTGAGTTTCCCCTTTTTTCCAAATTTCATAAATCCCTTCATCGATGAGACCTTTAGGTACACCCAATCACCTACCTCAAATTCCAAATCTCTCCTTCTAACATCAATATAAGACTTCTGTCGGCTTTAGGCTTTCTTTAGTCTTTCTTGAATAACTTTCAACTTCTCCATAGCCTAATGGACTAAATTAGGTCCTATCAATCCTGCCTCACCAACTTCAAACCATCCAATAGGCGATCTATACCTCCTCCCATAAAGGGTCTCATATGGTGCCATTTGTATGCTAGCTTGGAAATTATTGTTACAGGAGAATCCATCCAAGAGTAAGTGATCATCCCATTTACCTTTAAAGTCTAGAACACATGCCCTCAACATATCTTTAAGAGTCTATATGGTCCGCTCCGCTTGCCCATCTGTTTGGGGACGGAAGGTTGTACTAAGGTTCACCTTCATACCAAGTCCTTTCTGAAAGGACTTCCAAATTGTGTTGTGAACTGGGCCCCTCTATCAGAAATAATGGATATAGGAACCCCATGCCATCTAACAATCTTCTTAATATAAAGTCTGGCATAGTCCTTAATTTTGTCAGTCGTCTTGACAGGTAGGAAGTAAGCTAATTTGGTCATTCTATCTACTACGACTCATATCGAATCATGCAGTCTACGAGATTGAGGTAAGCCTGTTATGAAGTCATGTTAATTATCTCCCACTTCCACTTTGAAATTTCAATACCATGGGCATACCACAAGGCCTCTGGTGATCCTCTTTAGCTTGCTGGCAATTCGGGTATCTGGACACGAACTCTGCAATGTCATTCTTCATGCTACCCCACCAATAAACCTCTTGCAGATCTCTATACAATTTTGTTTCACCTGGATGAATAGAGTATCTGGCATTATGAGCCTTAATTAGAATCCTATCTCTAAGGCCATCAACACTTGGTATACATAATCTATCTTGGTATCTCAGGACTCAATTGCCCCCTTTTGCAAAGACTAACATTTTTTGCTTCTGAACATCTTCTTTCAACCGAAGGAGGATAGGATCCCGGTCTTGCTTTTCTTTCGCCTCCACCACTAAGGATGAGTCTGCCCTATTTTTGACAGCACCACCTTCGTCAGAATCTTCAATCTGTACTCCCAAGCGTGCTAGTCTATGCACTTCCTTAGCTAATTCTTTCTTTCCGTCCTCAATGTGTGTAGTGCTTCCCATGGACAGCCTGTTAAGAGCATCAACAACTATATTAGCTTTAATTGGGTGATAGAGGATGCTCATGTCATAATCCTTCAATAGCTCCAACCATCTCTTCTACCTCAAGTTCAGCTCCTTTTGGCTGAATACCATACTACAAGCTCTTATGGTCAGTAAATACATCTACATACCCACCATAAAGATAGTGTCTCGACAATAGCAAGCTCAAGATCATGATTTGGGTAGTTCTTATCACGAGTCTTAAGCTGTCTGGAGGCATATACTATCACCTTGCTTTTCTACATCAATACACATCCCAACCTAACTCTAGAAGCATCGCAATATACAACAAAGCCATCAGCTCTCTCGAGTAGGGATAAGACCGAAGCTGTAGTCAACCCAGTTTTTAACTCTTGGAAACT
This sequence comes from Solanum medicagineum, assembly GCA_026153255.1. Taxonomy (NCBI): domain Eukaryota; kingdom Viridiplantae; phylum Streptophyta; class Magnoliopsida; order Solanales; family Solanaceae; genus Solanum; species Solanum medicagineum. Next base: position 4,718 of record JAPFFP010046725.1, read on the forward strand.
CTTCTCACAAGCTTCAGACCATATGAACTTAACCTTTTTTTGAGTTAACTTAGTCAAGGGAGTTGAGATAGAAGAAAACCCCTCTACAAAATGCCTATAGTAGCCTATTAAACCCAAGAAACTCCTTATCTCTGTTAGAGTTGTGGGCCTTGGCAAATTCTTTATCGCATCAATCTTTTAAGAATCAACTTGAATGCCCTAAGCAGAAACAATATGACCCAAAAACACCATAGATGCGAACTAGAACTCACATTTTGAAATTTGGCATGCAACTATTGGTCCTTAAGGGTCTGAAGGATAATTCTGAGATGGTTCGCATGTTTCTCCTATTACGAAAGTAGATTAGGATGTCATCTATTAACACAATGATGAACATATCTAGCTACTGACCTAACACCCTATTCATAAGAGCCATGAAATCCACTGGTGCATTTGTCAGTCCAAATGACATGACCAAGAACTCATAATGACCATAGTGGGTTCTGAAAGCTATTTTAGGGATGTCACTTTCTTTAACTTTGAGCTGATAGTACCCAGATTTGAGGCCTATTTTGGAGAAACAAGTAGCACTTTAGAGTTTGTTGAATAAGTCATCAATTTTGTGAAGAGGATATTTATTCTTTACGGTGACCTTATTTAACTGACGGTAATCTATGCACATTCGAAGAGAAACCATCCTTTTTATGCACGAAAAGAACTAGAGCACCCCAAGGTGAGATGCTTGGTCTAATGAAACCCTTATCTAGGTGGTCTTTCGGTTGTGTCTTCAACTCTTTTAGCTCTAAAAGAGCCATAAGGTACGGAGGAATATATATAGGCTGAGTATCTGGGAGGGTATCTATCCTAAAGTCTATCTCTCTATCAGGAGGGACTCCAGGTAGATCATCAAGAAGAAAGAATTCTAGGAACTCATTCACGACTGGGACAAACTGGAGAGATCGTGTCTCGGCACTAAAATCTTTGACTCTGACTAGATGGTAAATATAACTTTTGGAAATTAACTTTCTAGCTTTGATATATACGATAAACTGGCCCTTAGGAAAAACTGAGCTACCCCTCCACTCTAAGACTGGCTCATTAGAAAACTAAAACTTGACCACTCTGGTTCTACAGTCTATGGAGGCATAACAAGTATGAAACTAGTCCATGCCTAGAATGACATTAAAATCAACCATGCCTAACTCAATCAGGTCAACTAAGATATCTTTATGGTAAACTGACACTTGACAACCCCTATAGATTCTTTGGGCTAAAATAGATACTCCAGTAGGAGTGGAAACACTCAAAGTCTCAAGAAGACATTCTGGACTGATTGCAAATTTCGTGGCTACATAGGGAGTTACAAATGATAATGTGACACCTGAGTCTAACAATGCATACTAGTAATCATATCTGGTGAGTTCTCCTGCTCTTGTCTGGTAGCCATTGCATGCAGATTATTTGTGCCTCCGTTTGTCCTAATGTAGCACCCTTCTGAACTGGCCTACCCTGTGGTGCTGAAGAAATTGACTGAAGAAAATGTTCCCTATTTGATCACATATGAAACAACCATTTGTTCCCACAAGGCACTCACCTAGATGAGACCTGACACACTTACCACAATTTGGATAACGAATCAATCCTTGAGCTACACTCCCTTATGATTGGCTGACCTAGAACCTGCGGTTTTGTGATCTATGCTTATTTTGAACCTTGGTGCAGGTGCACTAGCAAATGAAGGTGTTGGTCTTGATGTCTTAGGCTGAAAGGATGAATGATTGGCATTTCAGCCCCCCTCTTACCTGTCTCTTGACCTGATGTCTTGGCCCTTTTGTTTTGAACTCCTTTCTATCCTGCATTTTCTCCTCTTATACTTGCTGCACATAAGTCATTAAGCAAGCTATGTCCATATCCTAAATTAGCATAGCATTTCTTCCCTCTCTCTTAGTCATCCGAGAAAGCCCTGACACAAACTGATCTATCCTAGCACGTATGTCCACCACCATAGTTGGAGCATAATGGGACAACCAAGTGAATTTGAGGTTTATTTACGCACATTTATGGCTTGCCGCTTCATATTCAGAAACTCCCTCACCTTAGCCTGCCTCAACTCTCTAGGAAAGTACTATCCTAGAAATGCCTCCTCGAACACTACCCAACTCAAAGCTGGTGCCTCTTTTGTTCTACCTCCCTTCAACTGATCAAACCAGAGTCTAGCTACTCCTTTGAGTTGGTAGGTAGCCAACTTAACCCGCTTTGTATCACTTATATTCATAACTTGAAATACCTTCTAGAGGTCCCCAATAAAGTTCTCAGTATACTCTTTCATATTAGACCCTATGAACTTAGGTGGGTTTATCCTCAGAAATTCATGAACCCTGATAGTATCTGAACCATCATTCCTGCAATCTCCTTGTTGACCTTTATGTGTAGTGACTGCCTGTGCCAAAGTCTAGATGGCATAGCGAAGCTCAGCATTAGAGATATCTGCTTGTGGAGGCTGTTCAAAAGACATAGTTGGACCTCTAGGTCCCTCAAAAATTGGAGGCTCAAGCTAGTTTCAATTCTGCCTGGCTGGGCGTCCTCTACCCTTGGTTGGTTCGGTGACTCTACATGAAGGCATGATTTGAAAAACAAGACGTGAACGCTCGAATTAGAATGGACTTAATAGAGGTAAATCTGAAGTATGAGAGGGAAGAACAATTGGTAGTGACACTTCCTAATGCCCTGTAGCCTCCTTATTATGGATGTGGTGTTCTACACACCAATAGTACGGACTCTACTAGATATGGTTCCATAGACTCAACAAAAATACTAAAACAGAAGTAAGGACTCTAAAGCCTCTGATTGGTAAGAAGCCTCACCACAATAGCTGAGTGGATAGCTGATCCTTAACGGAGTGTCTGCTGAAAGCTCAATCACTTGCGTCTGCCTTATAAAATGATGCAGGTCTAAAGGACATCAATACGTGGAATATACGGTATGTAATATAGCCAAAACGGGAACTTAGGATAAGGCACTATACTCTAAGTGACCAAAATATGTCTCAAAACAAGATAACATAAGTAATAAATGAAGTGCATGCTGACAACATCTTGCCCACGCTATCAGAGCCATCCCATACTTTGCCAAGGTAAGGAATGAAAAGTAGGCGAGTATATCCAATCCAAAATTGGGCCATCTCAGTGGCAAGTGCGGAGTTGTACTTTTGGTACAGTTGTATCCTACGCATGCTACGTAGTTTATGAGTTTCAAGTTATTATTACTTTCACTCATATCAGTGCTTAATACTACTCCCAAAATAACTTTTATAATACTCATGTATTAAAGAGTAAGAATTCTCAAATTATCTTTTTAATCTTTTGGGACTTAGCCCTACTTTAGTTGTTCTTAAAGTCTTTTCAACTTGACTCTCTTCTTTTCTGAAGGTTGCATCAATGCAAGTTATTTCAATATGATCCTTATTACTCCGATATTTTACAAATACAAAAGCTTTAAGTATTTCTTAAACTCAACTTAAAACTGTGAATATAATAGCTTTTCATGAAATATATATAAAGTTCTCATAAATACAACAATAACTGTAAGTCATGTCTCAAAAGCTTAGTTAAATAATAAAATCAACAAAAGTCATGATTTTTATCAAGAAAAATACATGAACAAGTATTTTGATGAAATTAGCTAGTAATGGAAGAAACTTTGATCTCAACTTATAAATATGATCTTAGGTAGAAATTGGTGGTTCTAGATACTAAAATAATAGTAGGATAACTTTTGGAGGGCCTTACATACATGGGGAATTAGTTTCTTGGAAGAATTGAAGAAGGTTCTTGAAAGCCCTAGCTTTCGCCTCTTTGAAACTACGTTATGAGTTCTTGGAGTGTTTTGAAGTTAATGATATAAATAATTACGTTCTAGGGATTTAATTAGGTGAAAACTGACAAGTTTAGGCTTAAAAAAGCGAGAAAATATGAAAATACCCCTCTTTAAAGTTGCAGATTGGATCATCTACGAGACCCTCTATGGTCCATAGAAGCTTCTAAGGTCCGTTGGGAACCTTTTGTAAAGTTTTAGGCAAATTTTGGGGTTCCTAGATCACTTACAATACTCATTCTACCACCTGTAAAGTGTTCTACGACCCGTAGATTGGTCCATGAAGTCTGAAACCAAAAATGTGAAGTTTCAGAATTTTTTTCGTGATTTAGTAGACGGGTCGTACTTTGATTTACGACACATAAATAGGTTTCATGGAAGTGACTCTGCTAAGGCAATCTTCAGTAAAACGACCATAACTTTTGACTCCGAACTCCAAGTGAGGTAAAACCAATTGCGCTGGAAAGTAAATTCTAAGAGCTTCATTTGGTGTGTCATGGGATATCTAATTCTTTATGTGTTAAGAGTTATGATCAATTAAAGTTGACTCTTGCATAATCTAAGGCTAGAAACTTAATTTATAAAAAATTTTGAACTCTACTAAGTACTAAGGTCTCTTATGACCCTGACACACTTCCCGCACATAAGAGTTAGGCTTAAAATATAGGTACACATGAGGATAGAGTTATGAGGTGTCATAAGACTGCTTCGCATTCATAAAAACAGAGAATTTTTGCTCTTTCCGCATATTTTCATGGAAGGGAGATACACAAAAAAAAAAATTGTTCTTCAAAAGAAATGAGATGCAACTAAATGAATTTTACTTCTTCAAATATGAGCCTTTTTATATTGATTTTGTTCGTCTCATAGGGGGAATTTAAGTTATGAACTATGACATATGGCTTACTGTACGAGGGGGAAAGAAAGGGGAAGATTTGGTTAATAATGGCGGAAACTCTTCTCACGTGGGAAAGAGAACTCCGTTAAAAAATATATGGTTGTTTGCAAGCATATCAGAAATGCACCAATTCTTGAAACATGGAGGACTATTAGTGCTCCATGTTAAAAGATAAGGATTACTTTGATTCTTAACTCAAAGATAATGGACAATTTGATCCTTTTCTCGTTTCTAATTGGTCAACTTCTCACAAACAATAATAAATACTAAGTTTGTTTGGACATGTTTTAGAAATAAAATTTTGAACTAATTTAAAATAAAATGTATTTAAATAGTTCAGTTTTATTTTTTGTTCCTAAATACTTTTAAAGATTACTGCATAAACATATTTTTGATATTAAATTACATAATATGACCACTACTAAAGTTAGTATCTTAATTATTAAAAGATTCGTCGCGAAACTCATATAACGATGAATTTATATTAGCTACTAACAATTAGCGATGGAGTAGCGCTGAAGTTAATAGATAATTTCATTTTTTTTAGAAGTGTAGATATTATTTTATATGAAAGAAAAGGATAAATAAATATTATATGTATGCAAATAATTATTTGTTATCAATTAAGATACCCCCTTTGTCCTATTTTAATTGAATTTGTAGGTAACACACATATTAAGAAAAACATTCAAAGACAAAATTTATATCATACTATCCACTATTGCCCTTTGTAAAATCATAAATATATAGTGTAATTTATCTCCTTAAAAATATAAAAGTTCAATAAATTAAATGACTAATATGGAAAAGAATTCAAAAATTCACTTTGAACAAGTCAAATATTTTGAACATTGAAAAAAGCCTAAAACAATTCAATTAATTTGAGATGCAGGGAGTATATTATATGTCAAACTTCATGTTTGCATTTCTTGGTTCTAATTTCTACTTGAGAAATAAAGTTTAAATATTTATCTTTGAAATAGTAACGCACAATGAATTGTTGTTATGTATAATTCAATTCAATCTAATAAATAGATTAACTTCGATTCTTGATAAATTTATGTCCTTATGTAATGGTAAAAAATAAATTAAATAAAAGATACAAAAGTTTTAAATTATAAAAGTGATTGTTCCAATTATTAATGTCAACAAAAAAAAAATAAAATAGGTCAAATTACTATATATTATATTTTATAAATGTTGAAACATATAAAGGAAATATAAAAGATATATTTTTAAGTGTATTTTACATTGTACAAGTAAAGCCCTTTATATAGGCTAGAAGAAAGAGTATAATGTTTAACTTAACCAATGTGGGATATATTTCCTTTCCCACTTC
>JAPFFP010046726.1:0-10805 GCA_026153255.1 Solanum medicagineum
ATTAGAAATAGTAATAGTATATGAGATCCTACTTGGAAAAGGATTGTATTGTAGTATCCTAGTTGGAAAAGGAGCCTTATATAGTATCTATAAATAGGGTCTCAATGTAATAATGTATACAACAATTCAATAATATTTTTCCTCTCATATTTCTCACATAAAGTTTTACACAACGTGCAAGAAAACTAAAATAAATGAAAATTTTATTATTATGATTTGGTAGTTTATCCAATAAAATAAATATTTTGTGAATATACGATAGAAAGGAACGAATAGATAGGTTATAAGGAAATGGTCTATTAATTAGATCTTGACAAATACTCATTATTGTGCCTTTCTTATCTCTTAATTTTCTTTTAATAAATAGTTTGACAACCGTTTTTGTGTTAAACTTTTGTTTTTGATTTCTTATTTTGACTTTATTTATCTTTCAGAAAAATTATATAATATGATGTAATGACTTTAAAGGTTATTTTTGAAAATTTAAAAAAAATTTATCATTTTATCCCTCTCGATAGTCGCTCCAAGTCATGTTTGATTAATTTATTAACTTAGTTTTGAAATTTTATTGAAAAACTGTGAAATGTTTTGAAGTTTTGATTTTTTGAATGCTCAAGTTGATAAAAAATGATTTTTGGTATAAATTGGGCTACGAATTTCGAAATGAAATTCCTTCAGTTCCATTAGCTTTGAAATTTAGAATTCGATCAAGGAAAATCGTCATTTTTGAATTCGGAGTTGTTTTGTGCATTTGTGGTCTTAAGTTGGAATTTTAAATTAAATTAGATCAGATTTGACTTTTGGTTAACATTTTGAGTCTGGATACTCAGATTGGATTTTCGATTCTGTAATTGAATTCAGAAGGTAATTATAGACCTAAAGAAAGCTTTGATATATTTTTTGGGAGTCTTGAGAGTATTTTAGTCTTTTGGGCCTTAAACTGGTTTAATTGCGATTTATAACACCTCATGAAATGATGAAAATACCCCTAGAATTGACCTTGCGAGTAACGTGTCTTCCCTTGCTCCGTTTGCAAATTCGAGACCGGATTTGCGATTAGTCAAAAAATCGAGTCGAAAATTGGCCTTGACTCGGGAAAAACTCGAAAAAATGCGAATTATTTTTGTCCAAGTGAGTTTAAAACGGTGGGGTTTCCGCGCCCCTTCCGCGAAGTGGAGTGGACGCGGATCCACACTTAGGAATTTTTTGAAAATTTACGAAAAAGTCAAAAATTCGCGGAAGAGTGCTAAAAAGCACTAGTGCGCGTCGCGCACTAGTGTACGAGAGGAGATATTTCATTTTTTTTGGGGGGGGGAGTGCAAATCCGACTTTTTCCACATAACATATCCTAGGTTAAGTCAGTTTTAAGTCAAATCAAGTCCTAAAATGTTTTCTTTCACGCATTCATTCGTTCAAAATCCTTCCAAGAAACATTCAAACGTAAAGAAAAATCAAGAATTCTCTCTAACTTTTCAAGAAATTCCTTTCAAGGTATGTAAGGCCACTCTAAAATTATTATTTTAGAATATTTTAGAAGGTATAAATCTAGTTTTCATCCCAGAAAGTAAGTTCAACTCTTGATTAAGATTACATTCATGTAAATCCTGTAAAGTTAGTGAATTTCTCTACGTATGCATAGATTCTTGATAAAGATTGATGATTCTTGATTCTTTAATTGCTATTTAAATAATTGATTTCAAGATTTAAAGTTATAGAAGATTTCCTGTGAATTTCATATGGGTTTTCATGAACACCCAAGAAGCTTATAGTTTAAGACAAGTTAAAGAATTCCTTTCTTAAGTTATTCTTGCATTTTAGCTGAGTACATTATATATTAAAGAATGATTTTCTTGAAGATTACCTTGGCATGTTAGTTAAGTAACCTAGCATGATTGAAAGTACATAAAGTGAGTAGTTATAGTAAAGTTAAAGATTTCAGTTGAGAAAGCTAAATAGTAAACTGAGCTAAGCCCTAAGAAAGCCAGATTTCAAGAATTTATAATCATTTGAGTATGAGTTATATAAAGTATTTTGGGAGTAGTATTGAGCACCGATATGGATGAGAACAGAATAAATTACTCAAGTTCGTAAACTATGTAGCCAACATAGGATAAGATCATACTACAATACCTTCCTCCTTAGCCACTGAGATGGCCCAGTTTTGGGATAGATCCACTCCCCTAGTTATTCGTCCCCTACCCCGGCAAAGTACCGGGAGACTCTGGCAGCGTGGGCAAGATGTTGTATCACCACGAAGCTCATAGTGATGGTTGTAGGTTAGAGAAACTCCCCAAGCTATGCAACTAAGTTTTACTTATCAGTTTTCAACATGTTATTTTCAGCATACGGTCTTATGATTATTGTTAACTCATTTATGATGATGATCATGTCTCTTATGATATATTATGACATCCTGATATAAATATTTTGGCTATCTTACATACCGTACATTTCACGTACTGACGTCCTTAAGACCTGCATCGTTTCATGATGCAGACGCAGGTGACAGAGTTCCTCAGTAGCCGCTTCGTTAAGAACCTGACAACTATTAGTGTTTGTTGAGGCCTCTGCTCAGTTCGAGGCCCTATGGTTTATGTTTCTTTACAACATTTACTTTCAGCTCTGGCTACTTGGGGCCTGTGTCAGTAGCCCTTTCAGACAGTTTAGTAGAGGTTCCATAAACTATGCGTTAGTATTTCAGTTTCCAATTTGATCAGATATTGCTTAAGAGCTTTTCATTCAGTTATGCAGACAGTTGTGAATTATTTTATTGTTCTTCTAGCTTTTCCACTATTATGAGTCTTCCGCTAAGTAAGTAGCCAGGCCAAGTGGTTCTCTTGGAACCAGAAATGGTTTTTGGGTGCCGGCCACATCCAGGGTGTAGGCTCAGAGCGTGACAAACTTGGTATAAGTGCACAAAGTTCAATAGTCCTGGGGAGTCTATGGAATAGTGTCTAGTAGAGTCCATATTATAGGTGTGAAGTGCGTCACATCTATAATAGGGTGTCATAATTTCTTGTTATTCTTTATCTCGTGTTTCAAAGCATATCTCTGTGAAGTCCCTTCTAACTCGTGCGTTCACGTCATGTTTTTCAGATCATGCCTCATCACAGAGCTAACAGACCAGTCAGGGGCAGAGAATGCCAAGCCAGAAAGAACGCATAACAGCGTGGCCGAATTCCGGAGGAACGTAGAGGCCCAGTTGTGCCTATGAAGTAGCCACAGTAAGCTGATATTACTAATGCTGAGCTTCGCCAGGTCATTCAGACCTTGGCTCAGGTAGTTGCTACTCAGGGAGGTCACCAGGGAGATGGAAAGAATGATGGGGTGGACAACGTCAGAGTTAGAGACTTTCTGAGAATGAACCCAGAATTCACGGGGTCTGATGTGAAGGAAGATCCTGAGAATTTTATTGAGGAGCTTCAGAAGGTGTTTCAGGTGATGCGTATAGTTGATGCTGAGCGGACTAAGTTACCTGCCTATCAGCTTAAAGGGGTGGCTAGACTCTGGTTTCACCAGTAGAAACGGAGTAAGGCAGAGGAGGCGCCAGCAGTTACCTGGGCAGTGTTTGAGGAGGCCTTCTTGGGACAGTACTTTCCTAGAGAGATGAAGCAGGCTAAGGTGAGAGAATTTCTCAACTTGAAGCATGAGAATATGAGTGTACAGGAGTTCAACCTCAAGTTTACTCAGCTATCCAGTTTCGCTCTAGCTATGGTGGTAGATATGCATACTAGGATGGATCTCTTCGTGTCCGGGCTCTCTCAAATGACTAAGAGAGAGGGGAGGAATGCGATGTTGATTGGGGACATGGATATAGCCCATTTGATGATATATGTGTAGCATGTCGAGGAGGAGAAGATGTAGGATAGGGAGGAGTTCAGAAGTAAGAGGGCCAAGATCAGGCCCGGAGTCAAGTAAGAGAGAGACTGGAGGTGGAGGTCACTCATCTTTCCAACTTAAGACAGCCGGACTAGCATCTTCATCCACTGGTGTGCCTTTATCGAGGGTCAGAAATGAGCAGGGATCAAAGCACCATAGGTTTTCGAGCAGCCAGTCACAGGGTAACGTAGCTCAAGGACCAAACTGTTATCCTACTTGTGGTAAGTTTGGTAGGTCTCATCCCGGTGAGTGCCTTGTGGGCACGAACGGTTGTTTCAAATGTGGTCAAGTGGGGCATTTCTTGAAGGATTTTCCTATGGGGAAGCAGAATATGAGAGACATCAGATCACAGACAGTCTCATCAGCACCACAGGGTAAGCAACCTCACAGGGGTACTACATTAGGGACAAGCGGGGGCACTAACCGCTTGTGTGCCATGGGCACCAGATAGGAGCAAGAGAACTCACCAGATGTGGCTATGGGTATGCTCAAAATCTTTACTCATGATTTCTATGCATTATTAGACCCAAGAGACACGTTGTCTTTTGTGACCTCATATGTAGCCGTGAAGTTTGGGGTCAACCCAGAATGTCTTCTTGAGCCTTTTAGTTTTTCTACTCCTACTGGAGAGTCTATTTTAGCCTAAAGAGTCTATAGGGGCTGTCTAGTCTCTGTTTTGTCATAAGACTATTATAGCTGATTTGGTGGAGTTAGACATGGTAGAGTTTGATGTCATCCTAGGCATGGATTGGCTTCCTGCTGGGTATGCCTCCGTAGATTGCAGAACCAGAGTAGTCAAGTTTCAGTTTCCTAACGAACCAGTCTTAGAATGGAGGGGTAGCTCAATATTTCTCAAGGGTCAGTTTGTCTCATATCTCAAAGCTAGAAAGTTATACTTCAACGGGTGTAATACCACCTAGTCAGAGTTCAGGATTCTCATGCTGAGGCACCATCTCTTCAGTCTGTTCTAGTTGTGAATGAGTTACCAGAAGTCTTTCCTGAGGATCTTCTCGGAGTCCCTCCTGATAGGGAGATAGACTTTGGGATAGACACTCTTTCGGATACTCAGTCCATATCTATTCCTTTATACCGAATGGCTCTTTCGGAGCTAAAAGAGTTAAAGTTGCAGCTGAAAGATCTTTTACATAAGGGTTTCATTAGACCAAGCGTTTCACCTTGGGGTGCTCCAGTTCTTTTCATGCGTAAAAAGGACGGTTCTCTTCGGATATGCATAGATTACCGTCTGTTAGACAAGGTCACCATTAAGAACAAGTATCCTCTTTCCAGAATTGATGACTTATTCGATCAACTTCGAGGTGCTACCTGTTTTTCTAAGATAGATCTTAGATTTGGGTATCATTAGCTTAAAGTTAGAGAGAAAGACATTCCCAAGACAACTTTCAGAACTCGATCTGGTCATTATGAGTTTTTGGTCATGTCCTTCGGGCTGACAAATGCAGCAACAGCTTTCATGGATCTTATGGATAGGGTATTGAGGCCGTGCCTAGATATGTTTGTTATCATGTTCATAGATGATATTTTGATTTACTCTCGTAGTAAGGAGGAGCATGCAGACCATCTTAGAGTTATCCTTCAGATCCTTAAGGATCAGCAGTTATGTGCTAATTTTCTAAGTGCAAGTTCTGGTTGGAGTCTGTGGCATTTATGAGGCACATTGTGTTTGATGAGGGTATCCAGGTTGATTCCCAAAAGATTGAGGCAGTGATGAATTGGCTAAGGCCAACAACGCCTACAGAGATAAGGAGTTTCTTGGGCTTGGAGGTGTACTATAGACGGTTTGTAACGGGGTTTTCCTCTATCTCAGCTCCCTTTACTTAGTTGACTCAGAAGAAGACTAGTTCGAGTGGTCAGAAGCTTGTAAGAAGAGCTTCCAAGAGTTGAAGACTTAGCTAACTATAGCCCCAGCCTTATCCCTACCAGATGGAGGTGATGATTTCGTGGTATATTGTAATGCTTCCAGAGTTGGCTTGGGTTGTGTATTAATGCAGAGAGGCAAGGTGATAGCATATGCGTCCAGACAGCTTAAGATTCATGAAAAGAATTATCCAACTCATGATCTTGAGCTTGTTGTGGTGGTGTTTGCTATGAAGATCTGGAGGCACTATCTATATGGTGGGCACATGGATGTATTCACGGACCACAAGAGTTTGCAGAATGTGTTTAGCCAGAGGGAGATGAATTTGAGACAAAAGAGGTGGTTGGAGATGCTGAAAGACTATGATTTGAGTATCCTCTATCATTCAGGTAAAGGTAGTGTGGTTGTTGATACTCTTAGCAGGGTGACCATGGGAAGCACAGCCCATGTTGAGGAAGAAAAGAAAGAGTAAACTAAGGATGTTCACAGACTAGCCCGTCTGGGGTGCAGATTGAAGATTCTGACAAAGGTGGGGCCATTGTCAGAAATGGGTCAGAGTCATCCTTGGTGGTAGAAGTGAAAGAAAAGCAAGACAGGGATCCCATCCTCCTCCAATTGAAGGAAGATGTCAGAAGCTGAAAGTATTAGTGTTCTCAAAAAGGGGAGATGGTGTCCTGAGATACCAAGGCAAGTTGTGTGTGTCAAATGTTGACGGTCTTAGAGATAGAACATTAGCTGAGGCTCATAATGCCAGACACTCTATCCACCCTGGTGCAACAAAGATGTATAGAAATTTGCGATAAGTCTATTGGTAGGGTGGTATGACGAAGGACATTGCAGAGTTCGTGTCTAGATGCCCAAACTACCAGCAAGTTAAGGTTGAACACCGAAAGCCTTGTGGTGTATCCCAGAACATAGAGATTCCAGAATGGAAATGGGAGATGATTAATATGGACTTCGTAACAGGCTTACCTCAATACCGTAGATAGCATGACTCGATATAGGTCATAGTAGACAGACTGACTAAGTCAGCTCACTTACTACCTCTCAAGACGACTGATACAGCTGAGGACTATGCTAGACTCTATCTTAAAGAGATTTTCAGGCTGCATGGGGGTCCCTATATCCATTATTTCAGACGGAGGAGCTCGATTTACAACATAGTTTTGAAAGTCTTTCTAGAAAGGGCTTGGTACAAAGGTAAATCTTAGCACAACTTTTCATCCACAGACAGATGGGCAAGCAGAGCGGACTATACAGACCTTGGATGATATGTTGAGAGCTTGCATGATAGACTTTAAAGGTAATTAGGATGATCATTTACCTTTCATTGAGTTCTTATAATAACAGCTTTCAGGCTAGGATACAAATGGCACCATATTAGTCTCTTTATGGGAGAAGGTGTAGATCACCCATAGGAAGGTTTGAAGTTGGTGATGCAGGACTGATAAGACCTAATCTAGTCTATCAGGCTATGGAAAAAGTGAACGTTATCCAGGAGCGACTCAAGACATCTCAGAGCAGACAAAAGTCTTACACAGATGTTAGAAGAAGAGATTTGCAGTTTGAGATAGGCGATTGGGTGTACTCGAAGGTATCTCTAATGAAGGGAGTTATGAGATTCAGGAAGAAGGGGAAGCTCAAGCCACGATATATTGGGCCATATCAGATTCTGAGAAGAGTGGGTAGCATTGCTACGAGTTAGAGTTACCAGCAAAGTTAAGTGCTATACACCCGGTGTTTCATATTTCCATGATTAAGAAGTTCTTGGGAGATCCCTCTCTAGTTGTCCCGGTTGAAAGTGTTGCCATTAAGGACAACTTGAAGAGATTACGGTGCAAATATTAGACCGGCAAGTTCGTAAATTGAGAACCAAAGAGATAGCTCGATGAAAGTATTGTGAGAAACCAATTCACGGAGGAAGCCACATGAGAGGCCGAAGAAGATATGAAGGCCAAGTATCTATACTTGTTCGTTGGCCTAAATGAGCATCTTGAAGGTAAACTTTTGTCTTTTCACCTTGAAAAATTATGTTTATTAAGTTAGGAAATCTTGTGGTTTGAGCTAGCTTTGTTCGTATCGTTATCATTCGAGGACGAATGATCCCAAGGGGGAGACATTGTAACACCTCGTGAAATACCAAAAATACCCCAAGAACTGACCTTCGCGTAACATGTATTCCCTTTCTCCGTTTGCAAATTCGAGACTGGATTTGCGATCAGTGCGAAAAATCGAATTGAAAAATGGTCTCGACTCGGCAAAGACTCAAAAAAATGCAAATTATTTTTGTCCAAGTGAGATTAAAACAGTGGAGTTTCTACGCCCCTTCCGCAAAACAGAGTGGACGCGGAGCCACACTTAGGAATTTTCTGAAAATTTATGAAAAGTCAAAAATTCGCGAAAGAGTGCTAAAAAGTACTAGTACGCATCGCGCACTAGTGTACAAGAGGAGATATTTCATTTTTTGGGGGGAAAGGGCAAATTTGACTTTTTTCACACCCCATATCCTAAGTTAAGTCAGTTTTAGATCGAATCAAGTCCTAAAACGTTTTCTTTCATGCATTCATTAAGAAACATTCAAACGTAAAGAAAATCGAGAATTCTCTCCAACTTTTCAAGAAATTCCTTTCAAGGTATGTAAGGCCACTCTAAAATTATTATTTTAGAATATTTTAGATGGTATAAATTTAGTTTTCATCCCAGAATGTAAGTTCAAGTCTTGATTAAGACTACGTTCATGTAAATTGTGTAAAGTTAGTGAATTTCTCTATGTATGCGTAGATTCTTGATAAAGATTGATGATTCTTGATTCTTTAATTGCTGTTTATGTCATTGATTTCAAGATTTAAAGTTATAGAAGATTTCCTTTGAATTTCATATGGGTTTTCATGAACACCCAAGAAGCTTATAGTTTAAGACAAGTTAAAGAATTCCTTTCTTGAATCATTCTTGCATTTTAGCTAAGTACATTATATATTAAAGAATGATTTTCTTGAAGATTGTCTTGGCATGTTAGTTGAGTAACCTAGTATGATTGAAAGTACATAAAGTTAGTAGTTACAGTAAAGTTAAAGATTTCAGTTGAGAAAGTTAAGTACTAAACTGGGCTAAGTCCCCAAGAAAGCTACATTTCAAGAATTTATGATCATTTGAGTATGAGCTATATAAAGTATTTTGGGAGTAGTATTGAGCATCGATATGGATGAGAGTAGAATAAATTACACAAACTCATAAACAATGTAGCCAGCATAGGATAGGATTGTACTACAGCACCTTCCTCTTTAGCCACTGAGATGGCCCAGTTTTGGGATGGATCCACTCCTCTAGTTATTCGTCCCCTACCCCGGCAAAGTACGGGACAGTTCTGGCAGCGTAGGCAAGACGTTGTATCACCACGAAGCTCATAGTGATGGTTGTCTGTTAGAAAAACTCCCCAAGCTAAGCAACTAAGTTTTACTTATCAATTTTCAGCATGTTATTTTCAGCATACAGTCTTATGATTATTGTTAACTCATTTATGACTATGATCATGTCTCTTATGATATATTATGATATCCTGATTTAAATGTTTTGGCCATCTTATATACCGTACATTCTACGTATTGACGTCCTTAGAACCTGCATATTTCATGATGCAGACGCAGGTGACAAAGTTCCTCAGCAGCCACTTCATTGAGAACCCGACAACTATCAGTGTTTGGTGAGGCCTCTTCTCAATCTGAGGCCCTATGGTTTATGTTTCTTTACAGTATTTACTTTCAGTTCTGGCTACTTGGGGCTTGTGTCAGTAGCCCTTTCAGACAGTTTAGTAGAGGTTCCATAGACTATGTGTTAGTATTTCAGTTTCCAGTTTGTTCAGATGTTGCTTAAGAACTTTTCATTCAGTTATGCAGACAGTTGTGAATTATTTTATTATTCCTCTAGCTTTTCCACTATTATGAGTCTTCCGCTGAGTAAGTAGTCAGGCCAAGTGGTTCGCTTTGAACCAAAAATGGTTTTCGGGTGCCGGCCACGTCTAGGATGTAGGCTCGGGGCATGACACAATTAAATGAATTTCTAGTCAAAGAAATCTCGAATTCATGTTTTGATGATTTCATTGAGTCCAAAATGTCATTTCCAAGATAGTAGTGTGTTTGGTTTGTGTTAGGGAAGTGCCAAATAAGTTTTGTATGAGTTTTTCAACTTGTTGGATGCTTTGGCATTGTTTCAGCAAATTATGGCAACTAAAGTATTTATTATTATTATTTTTAAGGATTTAAAAATAATTTTGGAACTTCTAAAATTTTAGGCAAGAATTATAAGACCTATCTACAAAGTTTGGTGCATTTTAGCTAAGTCGAGACTGAATTTTTGTTGCAAAATATGAAATAATTATTGACAATACAAAAATGATATTTTACTAAACAAACAAGTTCGATATGGAGTTTCGATTAAAGGAGCAGGTTCATATCATTATCCAAAATATTAAGGAAAAAGAATTGGGTCATTTTGTTATCATATGAGGAAGTTACGACCTTTAATTAGGTAAAGAATTACCTACTGATCTAGTGCGAAAACACAACTGGTGGTGATATTTAAAATTTCTGACCATGTTCATTTGATATTTGAGCATATTGGGAGTTCTAAAGCTAGAATGAAGTGATTCTTACGGCATTCTTCTCGATTTAATATGGGAGTTAGTTTCCAACTCTCATTTCAGCATTCTCTCTCGATTTCATCTGGTTTTCTTTCCATAGTCGTAAATTTCTTGGATCGGAGAAAAATTAAAGTTTTATTTGTATAAACTCTATTTTATTATAAAAAGGTATATTTAATATATTTATATTATGGGTGAATTGATTTTGGTATAAACCTGATGATTTATCAATTTTTTTCCTCATATTAATCGTGTATAATTTAAAATTTTCTCAATAATGTTAAAATTTGATAAATTTCGGATGGAGCCAAAGAGTGACTATTTTTTGGCTTTGGAATATGATGGAATAAAGCAAAATGGCTTTTTAAACTGTCTGCGCTTCTTTCATTTGTGAAGTAGCAGTTAGTCAATGCA
>JAPFFP010046727.1:0-10805 GCA_026153255.1 Solanum medicagineum
CTATGTTGGATTTCATGTAGTAGCCCATATGGTCTTAAATGTCAATTAAGGTCTCTTTCCACATAGCCGTGTATATGATGTCTTATGATGATTTTGTTACTTCATAGCATGTTATAATTGATGCATAGATCATTCATCACACATTGAGATTTATCCCTTGATTATGATTATACATATTGATATTATGTATTCTTACCTCTTTTGGTGCATTGCATTACATGTACTTAGTACATTCGAAGTGTAGACACATAATTTTTTACCGAACCTAAGATTTTAATACCCTTTAATTATTATTGTGTGTATATATATTGTATATATTTAGAGTTAAATCGAATTTTCTTTTAAATTTAAATTTTATTTTATTTTTATCCTATTTTAGTAGGTTTGTTTGAATAATTTGAAAACCATAAAAAATAGAGTCCAGTTTTAGGATAAGTTTTTTTTAGTTTATTTTAAAAATTAATGAAAAAATATATCTTTTTAGTTGAGGTTTTAATAAATAATCTAGAATTTTCCATTTATAATTTTAGATTAGCTATTTAATTTTCCTATTATGTTAGTTTAAAAATTAAATATTTTTTCATCCTTTTATATATATCACAAAAAGAAAAATTAAAAAAAAGAAGAAAGCTTCCACTAGTCACTAACATCCCCAAGTAGATCACACAACATACACATCTGCACACTCACAAAAACTCTCCTCTCACAACACATTCAGACACATCTACACAAGAACACACTCACAGAAACACAACACATTCATACATACACACCCACGGCTAAAGAAAAGAAAAGAAAAGAAAATTCTACACCACATCTTTTCTTTTTTTTCCACATACACAAACAAACCTAGGAAAAGATACTACAATTCAACTTTTACCCACACCTCATACACTCCAAAAATCTGCACAGAAGACACCCAAAAAAAGAAATTCCAAAAAGCACATAAAAAAAGAGACAGAGTTTGAGATTTACCTTTGCGGTTCGAGTTCATGGTTCCTATTATATTTTATTCTTCGTAATTATTCTTCAAAAGAGGTAACATTTATCTTTCTTGTCTAATTTATTATATTTCCAATACATTAAATTTGTCAAATTTCCTACGGGTTTGACCCATTGATATTCTCTGACATTGTAATATGAATTATGTTCAAATCTTTCATGTCAACTTTTTATTTAGATATTTCATATTATTAAATTTAGTGTAAAACTGTTAAATAGTTTATTTCATACTGAGTAAATTCTTTGTACAATTATGATGATGTGTGCATTTACAATTTAATAAACTCATATGATAAAAATTATTAATGATATGGATTCTTCATATAAAATATTGCTTTTAGTTTGTAGGTTCATCTTTTATTTTAATGACTAAAAAAAATTTAGGTGTTCATATATCCTAATATGCGGAATGTGCAAAACTTATATAAAAAATATATTTGGGTGTTCTTACTAATATCATGCTCACTTTTCTTAAAAAAATACATAATATGAAAATAAAAATGAAAAGTTTGTAACCTTTTACATCTCATTCGAGTAATGAGTTTTTTTTACAATACTAATATAAGAATTATATGTTGATCCATGTAATCAATACTTAATTGTTGAATTATGCTTTTTGTGAGTCACAGTGACAAATTCTTTAAAAAAAAAGTAAAAGGCTTTTGACTTTATAAAAAATAATAATAATAATAATAATAATAATAATAATAATAATAATAATAAAGAAAAAATCAAGGATGCGGTGACGCACCATGACGAAATGAGTTTAGTAATTTTTCTTTCTTTAATCCGAATTAAAATTTTGCTTACAAAAATTGTTAAGATGTATAGAAGACAATCATGTTTCTAACGTCTAGACGAAGAATGCAGTGACGCATCTAGTTGAGACTCATAAAATCCACAATTTTATCAAAAGTGAGAAAATTAGGTCCATAGACACAATTTATCCTAAAAATAATTTAAGACAAGTATAGGTTGATAAAAGCGACCATGCTAGAACCATATGACTCGAGGGTTGCTTAACACCTTTCCCTCGGTCAACAGAATTCCTTACCCGATCTTTGTTTTCGTAGACCAATAAACTAAAGAGTTAATTTCCTTTTGATTAGGGATTTTTAAAAGAAAAAGGTGACTGGAAACACTAAAACTCAATTCCAAGTGGCAACTTTGAATAAACAAAATATAATCCCTTTTCAAAATGTCACTTTGATTGGAAAACTCTATATTTATTTCAAACCTATGGTGGGAAAAATAGGGGTGTGACACAGAGTACTAACACATATTTTTCCTACATGATGTTACCATGTAGGGATCGGGATTCTTCCTCTTTTGACACGTGGCTAGACTTTTGGATGTTCGAAGACTAGTGTTTTAGTGAGACCTCTAGTTCGGGAACCACTCCTCCTTCTTTCTATGATGTTTTAATTCATTTACTTTCTTAAGTTGTTTTTCTTTGGTATTTATACTTGAGGGTGAGCTTTGAACGTGTCTTAGCCCCCCCCCCCCCCCAAGTCTTTACTTATGTGGTCCATTTGGACAAATGTATGTAGTTTATGTTGTAATTTCTTTTATGATTCTTATATTCAATGTCCCTTAGTTTGATTTCTCTTATTTTAAATTCCACTTTACTTATGTTCAAATGCCTACAAATGCTAAGAGGCTTGTATCCTTCGGGTCCCTTATTCGTCGTGTTACGATTAGGCTCTAGGCTTGAGTCATGATAATTTGATCAGAGTCTCATAGTTCAAAGCAATAGACATAGGAGTAGCTCAGTTAGTACTAGGGTCCTAGGTAAACCTTTTGAAATCCTGCATCTCCCTATAGGGACCCCAGGTCAACCTTAAGGTCCTAAATCTCCTACTAAGATCGTAGGTCGCCTTTCAGAATCCTCATCTCCCCATGGGGGCCCTAGGTCAACCTAGAGGTCATAAAATCCCTTTTCATAATCATAAGTTCATTTGAAAATGGTGTGCATGCATGATCATGTGATGAGAGGTAGGAGTATAGTATGGGTTCATAAGTATCAAGTTCAAATTCATGGTAATTGAGTAAATATATGCATAATCATCTAATTTAAGATCATTTGAATCATAATTGAGGTTATCCATACAAGTTCTCCATAGTCATCATAGCATAATTAAAGAAATCTCATGCATATCATGCAATTCAAGTAAATTGGAAGTAATTCATTCATACTTCAATGTATAAATAACATAATTCATATCACAATAGTAACATTTGAAAACAAAGTCATGGAAACAATAATTTGATCATACTTGAAATTAGATGAAACAATGAATAATCAAGTTTGGCTCCATAGATAAAAGGTACTAAAATATCTTAAGCTAAATAGAAGAATCAAAGATGAATTTCACTTGAAATTTGAAGGCCCTTTGAAGAATTTTTTACTTGAATTGAGAGTGTTTTTGAAAGAGTGGTTTTTGACGCTAAGTGTTTTAGGAATGCTTGGAAGACTTAGAATATGTTGGTGATGGAACGCAAGAGTCCAGTGAATGTATGAGAACCAGGTCTATTGTTAGAACAACAACAAACAAAATCAACTAAAAAATAGTAAAATAGCAAAGTAAAAAGTGCACAAGTTGTTTTACATGGAAACCCCAATGCTCAAGGGAGGAGAAAACCATGACCTTCACGCACAGGATTTCAACCAAACTCCATTCAATTCAAAAGAGCTAAGCTTTAGATTAAAAACTCTTGCAATCAAGTAATCATACTCTAAATCCCATCCCTCTCATTGTCTACCACGGGTCCGAGCAAACTATGTACCTACTCCGATACATACTAAATGAACTAACTGTAGCCAACTTAGACTTTATGAATCACCATAGCTAACTCTAGTGATTAAGAGCAAAAGCTTGCTTAATATCAGATCCCTTTATAGAATAGGAATCAATTCACAAGATGCAAGTACCATTTAAGCATAATGAAGTACCCAAAGTAAAAATCACTCTGATTTTTCTAAGTTTACTACTCGAGACCCTCACCAAGAACACTCACTCAATATGTATAGACTTACCCTTATTGTCAAGCATCGAACTCGGCGTGATGGATAAGTAGCTAGCCTTTGAGATTTGGCCACTTCAGTAGACAAATTCGCATTTTTGGCCTTCAACTCCACTACATCATCAGAACTAGATCCCTCTGTCTGTGCTAGAACCAGTTTAGCTTTTAGCAAGTCTATGTCATAATCCTTTAGAACTCACAAGAGATGTCATGTTCTGAGCTTCTTGTCTCAACTTTTCCTTTTCAGCAAGCAACGCAGGCATCCAACTTAACTTCACTGCCCTCCTTTCTACACACTCAAACTCAACTAAAGTGTTTAAAGAGAAGGTTTTGTACACAGTACCCCTTATTCCAGCTACTAAAGGAAACCCAAAGTTTCAAAACACTTTGGTCAAGAAATATCATACCCTAACCTATATTTACCATCACTCACAGTCAAAATTTTTCTGATGTGCTCCAAGATAATTTTTGGGAGGATAATTCTCTAAAACTTGCTTAAATTTTCCATTGGGAACAAATCAGTGGCAAATGCACTGTCTTTTTCTAAAACTGAGGCACAAAGACTTCATTTACTAACTCAAAAAATAGTTGCTAACCACTTTTCCGAAACTTTTTGGAACACCAGCAGTGCTTAGATTTGGCATCTTTCAAAAATCTCCACAAAGTGTTCGGAACATGCCTTCCCAACTATTGATCTGATCCCTACCATTGGAACCCTCAGAACTTCACTTGGATCTTCCACACTCAAAAGCAATTTTCATTGACCAACTTTGATAGTCAAACTACAATCACTCACAACAACAACATTATAATAGCAATCACTCAATTAGGATTCATACAGGATTAGGACAAAACCAACAAATAGATTTGTCCATAACTGCAGCTCAACAACATTTGCAAGATCGAACATCCCTGATTTTCATAGAACCTCAGTGTCAAAAACCCTAACACTGAGAACTTTTGAGTTCTCAAAACTTCAATTCTTCTTCTCTAGTCAACTCCATCTCAACTTTTTCTTTACTTCAAGTTGAACCTTGTCCCTCACCAGATTTAAGGATTGGTTCTATAACTGTGTCTCTCCTTGTTTTTTCTCACGTCTCAATCAAGTTTCACCCTCCATTTCTATTTGTCACCATCATTTTTTTAAAATAAGTCAACTACATCAACCTCAAGTACAAGGTCCTTCACAACTTTTCCTTTTCTCAACCTTCTACCGGTAGAGATAAAAGCTCTGTTGTCCTTTTGTAGCATCACTCTTCAGTTTTCTTGCTATCCCTCTGGTGTGATATTTTCTTCTCTTTAGTTCAGTTTCACCAACCACTTTCTCCTTCCCTTTGTTTGAAGTAGGCACCATCCTTCTTTTGATTTTTCATAAAAGTGGAAGATTGTACTCATCACCATCATCCTCAAACCATTACCTATCATAGGAAAATGTCCCTCAGTTGTAACCATTTTCAGAATCTGACTATCTTCCAAACTTTTAACTAATTCCCGTTCTTCTTTAGTAAAGTGTATATAGTCCTTCCTTCATTTTAGACAAACTTCTCACCGCAAGTTCTTCACTTGTTGCTAGTATTTTTGAATCATCCCTTTTGACCTCAGGTAAATCACCTTCTACAGTAAGAATAGATATGAGATTGGAGGGAGAACTAGGTTGAGGTTGAAGACCAGTAGTATAGTATACCAATAGGAGCATTGATTAAAGATAGTCAAAGGGAACCAGATATTAAGAGGTGTTAAGAGCAAGGATAGAGGGGTTTGAGAAGGTCCCTTAGAATAGGAGTTTTATGGAGAAGAAACAGGGCCTTTTTCACTTTTTCCACAGAGGAGTTTTGGTTAGAATGGTTAGGTTTTCACTAACTAGATCTTTTGATGGAATAATTTCACTCAACACAAAGAGCATTTCCTGGTTATTGTAAGAAGTTTGAGGCATTATTATTTTTAAAGAATAAGGTGCAGGTAAACTAGGAGTTTAAGAGAATGGAAGGGCTTTCAAAGAACCTTATCGAAAGGGCAGTAATATATAAGGTCCTATAGAGTTCTTTCACTTAGTAAAGGGGGAAGAATAAGTAAATGAAAGGCTTTTTAGGTTTCTTGGAAAGTCCAAATGATGGATCAGTTTTTCAAGACTGATTAGATATTTAGACACCGAACAATAATTATGGTTCTTAATTGCAAATCAAATGTAATAAACATAGTGATAACCTTTGTGAGAGGACCAGGTCACTCTAAACTTTCAGATGTTATACTCAAAACTATTTCCCAACTTTAGCTATCTTGATTAAATCACAATGATTGTATACCTGTAAAAAGGTACAAGAATTGTATTTACCATAGCAAGCATTACAAAAATAAAAGATACCTTCACTTCTAATCATAGCCAAAAAGAATTTGATTTGCTTCCAAACACTAAGAGCGTATTCTAGCTTCAACGTTCCCAGCTTCAATTTGTTCTTCTCAAATTGATATTTACTCAAAGCCTTTGTGAAAATATCTGCAATTTGATCTTCATTCTTGTTTGCATACAAATATTCCCTTTTTCAACATTATACCATAGAAAGTGATGTCTCACATCAATGTGCCTTATCCTCTTGTGATAAACAAGATTCCTTGCCATATTCAAAATACTTGTGTTATCATATAGCAACGAAATAGTATGTGTGATGACACCAAAATCCTTTAGTTGTTGTTTTATCCATAGCAATCAAGCAAAATAAGAAAGCAACTACATATTCAACTTCAGCAGTTTAAGGAATAACAAAATTTTCTTTCTTGGTTCTCTAAGATACAAGACATTATCTAAGGAAGTGAGCCATTCAAGAAGTGCTCTTTCTATCCGCTTGATATCAAGCATAATCAGCATCAGCATAACCAATAAGCTCAAAAGAATCATCTGTGGGATAGTATAAGACTAGGTCCTATGTTTTCTTTAAGTACATCAGGATTCTTTTAGCTGCCTTCAAGTGGGATTTTTGGCTTTGATTGGAACCTTGCACACATTCCAACACTAAGTACAATGTCTAGTCTGCTTGTAGTCAAATACAGTAATGATCCTATGATACCCCTGTACATGGTCTCATTAACACTAGGACCAGATTCATCAGCATCTAGTTTGGAATTTGTTCCCATAGGTGTGCTAATAGGCTTTGCAACCTTCATTTGGAATTTCTACAACAGCTCATTAATGTACTTTTCTTGGCTAATTGAGGTTCATTCAGGAGTTTGTTTAATTTGCGAACCCAAAAAGAAATTCAATTCACCCATCATGCTTATTTCAAATTCACTTTGCATCAGCTTTGAGAATTGACCATATGTAGATTCTGAAGTAGCACCAAAGATGCTATTTATCAACATAGACTTGTATGATGAGCAGGTTCCTTCCTCTTGACTTAAAAAACAATGTGTTGTCTATTTTTCCACTTTTGAAGCCATTCTCCAAAAACAACTTAGACAATATTTCATACCATGCTCTAGGTGTATATTTCAAGCCTTACAGTGCCTTGTCTTGTTTGGACACATGGTTGGGGTGATTAACATCTTCAAAACCTGGAGGTTGTTTGACAACTGCTTCATCCTTTAGACAGCAATTCAAGAAAGCACTCTGGGCATCCATTTGATAGAGCTTGAAACCCATAAATACGGCAAAGGCTATGAGAACTCTGATGGTTTATGTTCTTTCAATAGGAGAAAATGTCCCATCATAATCAATTCTTTCTTCCTGGTTGTAGCCTTGAAGTACCAGCCTTGACTTGTTTCGAATAGTAGCTCCATGTTCATCTAGCTTGTTCCCAAAGACCCACCTAGTTCCAATAATTGTTCTATCCGATGGCTTGGGACTAAGTGCCACATTTTGCTTCTTTAAAACTGGTTCACTCAATCAGAATCTTTCAAAGCCTCCTACATATTTTTAGGCTCAATAGAGGAGACAAAACTATCATGACCCAAGCCTACGGCCTAGATGTGACATGGAAAATGGGCACCCGAAGGGACCAAAACAAGGCTCTTAGCATATCAATCACACATCCTTGGTCATGGAAGAAAAATAAACAACAACAAGAGATATATTAAAAATGGAAGAAGGACTAAGGGAAGTCTTGATATTCATGAAAACATAAAAGAATCAAGCCCGTAGTATAAGAACATCATCATATCCAACATACACCTCTAGCTTGTAGTAGAGCGGGAGCCAAGACACTTTCCAGGCTCACCCTCACAATATCAAGTGTACATTATAAGTTAGTCTTAAAATAACAAAAGAAAATAGAAAGTATCCTCGAACTTAAAGACTCACCAAAGCGTATCTTCAAAGTATCTCACTAGCCACGTGGAGGATGATCAAGTGGGGCTCCAGTCCCTACATGGTGATATCATGTAGGCACAAAGTATGCATTAGTATGTTTGAGTATACTAAGTATACAGGATGCATTGCAATAAAGACATATGCCAATACAATCAAACTGCATAAGATATAGACAATAGATACAATATCAATATGTCATGTATAATCAATGCTTTAAGTAAACATGCTTGTAAAACCATTAGTTTGCATAATACATTTAACATATATACATATGTGGAGAAGACCTTAACCGATATAAGTAAGACTAAGCGAGCTACGACTTCGATTCCCTATGATTATCCCTCATCGGTAAAGAGGTGGTCTACTTGCCAAGGTAAACCATACTTCAAACTTACGGGAACATGACCCAATTACGTATAAAGTAACCTTCCTTATGGGAATATGACTTAATTTCAGAAAGCATTTCATTAAGAAATGCACTAAATGGATCCACTAGTATAGTAAGGGTAAAGCAAAATCCTATGGTGGCACATAGTATGAGGAAAGGAGTATGGACCCTTGAAGATACCCCATGTGGACATCCCATCCATCAGTGCTAATCCTAATCCCACGGAATAATTGAAATAATCATACTTCAACAATTTGGAAAAAACATAGAAACATGACATGAGTAGCTCTTAAATATTTTTTACCATTAATGGTGAGCCTAACTTTAAAACATAAAAATAGATCATCATCAAACATCAACTCTTTCTTTAACATCAATGGCTCACAAGAGGTAAAGATCTTAAAAAAAGGGGCTTAATTTGACATTTACAACATCATAGATATTTCATGAATTCAACACATTTTAAAAGCCCAAAATCATCATGAAGTCACTTGACTCGTAAACAATGTAATACATCATCAATAACTTGAGAATTCTTGAAACAACATTTTGTCAAACACATGGTGGGTTCATGATGTTAGTTCAAAATCATGCAATTCAAGAGTGAAATAGAGTGAGTAAATCAATTCAAAATCAATCCACCAACATTGTAGTAAAACCGCAAATGGAATACCATGAAATCCATCTCAAAAGTTCATCACGATTCATAGCTTACATAGTTCAAATCATGCATAGTATCAATAGACAAAGATCAACTCATAGTATAAGCTTAAAATAGATATTCATGCATAGTCCACAAAGCTTGGTAAAAACCACAACACAAACAACACTTATATTTCATAATAAAAGATACCCATAGACAATATAATTTTAAAATCATGCAATTTTCATAAAAAGAAAGATTAGGCTCCATGGGAGAAAGGACCCAATGGATGAAACCCACTACCTTAAACTTGGGTTTTTTTGAAATAGACTTGAAGGAGACTTGAAGCTTGGACTGAGTTCTTGAGATCAAAATTAAGCTTGAAATACTTGAATTTGAATGAGAGAATTCATAGAGCCTTAGAGAGGTTTGAGAGAGGGTTTTGAGTGATACAGAGTTGAAAAATGGCTAAGTATAAGAGATTTCACTTTCAAATAGGAATGGGGCTATGACCCCAATGCCCTTGGCCGAGATAGAAAAATTAAGGAAGATTTTATAGTGGTCCGCGTCACTAGCGCAATGGGGACCCATCGCGGAGGCCTAACCAACACTAGTCTGCACCCTTGGCGCACCACAGCCAGGGAGTGGACAGGCATTGTTTCTCAAAAATTAGTGAAAATTATTTTGCTATTGATCCTCTAAAATCTTAGTTATACACATTTCCCATTCAGTTTTCCCTCTGATCGGTAATATAAAGTTGGATTTTTGATATCACACACGGATTTTGAGATATGTGTTAATTACGATTATGGGCATTTTGAGGCACATTTTTGGGGCATTTAGTGTCTCATCCTTGGAAATATTAATGCCCGAATGACATGTATAAGAGAAGTACTCATGAGGATTTCATCCCGATATGAATGCAAAAAAGGCATTTAAATATCATTATTCAAAAATCTCAACATGAATGCCAAAAATCACCACAAACTTGTTACCATAAACATGAAATGCATGCACAAGACCTAAAGGGTGAAACTTCAGACTTAAAATCTTTAGAGGACTTAAATTAGTACCTTCGGCTTGAGTAGAGTAGAAGAGATATGGGTATCTCTTTCTCATTTCCGCCTCGGGTTCCCATGTGGCACTTTCAAATTGTTGATTCCTCCAAAGGACCTTGACGGAAGCTACATCTTTGTTTCTCAACCTCTTCACTTATTCTATCCAAAATCTCCACCAGGACCTCCTCATAGGTCAAATTATCTTCTACAACACCCACAACATCTAAAGTCACAATAGTACTTGGGTCACCCACACACTTCCTTAACATAGACACATGGAAGATTAGATGAATCATACTCATATCAATGGGCAACTCCAACTTATAGGCTACCTTACTAATCCTTCTCAACAACCTATAAGGACCCACAGACCTTGGGCTTAGTTTCCCT
>JAPFFP010046728.1:0-33164 GCA_026153255.1 Solanum medicagineum
TTGTATATGTCTAGAGCTTATGTTTATATTGTACAGTTAGTTGAGGCGGGGCCTGTCCCAACCCTTGTCAGATGTTTCTCTTTATTTAGAGGCTTTATAGACAATGTAAAGCAAAGTATCGTCATGTCTCGTGCTTTAGACAGCGTGTCCCCAACGACCCAGTCATATGCATTTCCTTTTGGCTTATTATCACTGTTGTTATCTATTTTAAGGCATATTAAAGGTAGAAATCACTTATAATATGTATAGAAAGAGCATAGTTACAGGTTGGTTCTCCCGAGCTTTATCGGCAACGGGTGCCAGTACGCCCTAACGGGACTTTGGGGCATGACATCTAACACCTATCTAGTAGGAGTCTCTTCAATCACGTTCATCAATTAAAAGTTATTAAATATGTTTTAAGTGAATTTGAAATCCAATTCCTCAAATAAAGATTATTTGAAACGTTTCCCTCTTTTAGCCCTAATTTATTTGTCAATTTTTCTTTCCAAGAAACTTATTCTCCATTACAATGGAGTCTAGTCATTAACCTTCTCATGGAAATAGTCATGCATTATTAAATATCGACAATATTACTCACCCTAAAGGTGTTCAACCAAGTGAAGATTTCCGACAATCAGAAATCTCCAACAAACGATTAGATGTTTCAGGCAATGATGCTTCTAATGGTAATAGGTCTGCGAATACTAATGTTGAGTGCGCAAGAAGATGAAGAGTTCCAAGGTTGAAGCGTCGAAGACAAAGAAATCGAAGAAGGTTGTTGGGTCTACATCTAAAATTCGAACTGATGAAGCCCCTTCAAATAAAAAGAAAAAAGATTAGAGTTTTGTTGTTTGTCAGACCTCCATTGCTAAAGGTTCAAACTTTGCATTTTTTTTGTTTGAATTTCTTTTGTCGCAAACAATGTTAGCAATATGATTTGTATCAATATATATGTTCTTACTTTTTGGAACTTACACTACTAGACTTTTATTGGAGGCAGTAGCAACATTTTTTGTATCATGAAGTATTTGTTGTATTTAGTGCGTTTAATTTTATAGAAGAAGTTTGATACTAGTGTTGTATCACAATTGTTTGTATTTATTTTGTATCGATAATGTGATTTACTATGTACAATGAGTTGTGAATAAATGTATGATATGCTTTAGTGAAATTTTATTGTATCAGTGCATCTATAAGTTTTTGTATTGATGATATATGAGATATAATTTTGTATCATTATTATTATGATCATCACACAGTATCATCCTGATACAATATAAGTAATATATGTACATGAATAGTGTAATATTTTTTTCTGTAAAGGATGCTGTGCATTTTATATCATTGGTATACAGATATTTAAATTTATATCAATCGTTTCATTTAACATCATATTTTCACTTTATATCATTCTATATTTTTATAAATATAGAACAAGTGTATCACTATTTGTATCAATGTTTTGTTTATTTATATCAACATTTCAAATGTAGAATTTGCTTACTGTTTATTGCTAATATGTGTATGAGCATTCACTAAACTTTACTTGTGTTTCAATGATACATCGTTTTGTTTCATGGAAATACATGCGTGGATTTGTATTTTTTTTCAATAGTTACACTAAATATTGATACGTACAATAACATCTATCATGTTTTTGTTAACACAATTACTGATTACTAATAGAGGTAACAACTAATTCAATTGGATGTTTCTAAACTGTATTGTTCGTGATACAAATTCAAGAATTATGGCACCAGCACTACATTTAAGTACATTAGACGCTCATATGGGTAGATCTGACACCTATGTTTTTTCTACCACACAATTATTGATACATGAATAACCTTTAGATGTCCAAACTGTATTTTACATGATATAAATTGAATAATTATAGTATCAGAACTTATTTGTTTGGCTCAAAAAATAACATAATTAGGTATCAATATGTGTGTTGATAGCTATAGTTTTGAATATCTTCACACTAACTACTGATGTGTATAACATCACTCATGTTGTAATTATTTAGGTATCACCTATTTTTAATCTAGAATTTGAGCAGAAGTTGATATGTATTTGAATTCAATGAAACATTTTTGTCTTAAGTTTTGTTAGAGGCACTGATACCTCCATTTTTATTCCACAACACAGTTATTAATACATAAAATATCATAGAGGTAACAACTAATTCAACTGGAATTTTTCAAACTTTATTATTCATGATACAAATTCAACAATTATAGTATCGAAATTGCATTGGGTACATTGCATGCTCACAAGGATGACAAGTACTTCTGCCTCTATTTTTTCCCAGCATATAGTTACTGATACATGAATAATCTTAGAATCTAAACTGCATTGTCTATGATACATATTCAAAAATTATAGTATCAGAACTGTATTTATCTGGTTCAACAATTAATACTTTAAGGTATCAACAAGTGAATTGATAGCTATAGTTTTGATGATCTTCAATCTATCTATTGATATGCATAAAATCATTCATAATGTATTTATGAAACAACCCCAAAAAGTGCCCGAAAATATGCCTCAGAAGTGTCTGGAATTGTAATTTCTATATATCACGAAATTCTTAAAAAATCTCACTTCATGTTCTTATTCGGGGGGTCATTTTGAGTGGTAAATGGGTCTATCCCTAATTTAAGAGCAAATGATTAGCAATTTCAATTTCAAATATTTTATTTCCAGAGAATAAAGCGCGCCACTTCCGTGATGCAAGGTGCTATTTTGTGACTGCTTTTTTAACTCGGTCCAAGACTTTTAAGTATTGGGTCTGAGTGTTCCCATTCACTAAAATACCTATACTTAGCCATATTTCATCCTCACATCATTCAAAAACATTCCCCAATACTCACTCAAACCCTTAGCCAAATTTTTCACTCCTAAATTCAAGTCTCAAAACCCTTATCCGGAACAAAGGATTTCCTTCAAGTTCAAATCTCCATCTCAATCTTCGTCAAGAGTTTCTCCAAAAGCTAAGGTATGTGGGTTTCTTTCAAGGTTCCTTTCACCTTTAATACCCAAGCTTCCACTTACTCTAATTTTCATGATTTAAAGTTGAGCTATAATTGGCTCTATCTTATTATGAAAATCAATACACACTATGTTGAAGCTCATGAAATTATGACTATTTTACTATATTTTGAGTTATTAAACCAAGGACTATTGTAAGATTTGATGAAGGGTTTTGATGTATATTACTAGAGGGTGTTGCAAGGTGTTGATTGATGGTTTTATAATGGATTTTGTTGCATAATTTCACTCTTGATTTATATGGTGTTACACTAGCACTACACAACCTCCAAATGTTTGATAAAATGTCTAAGGTATGTTTCTTGAGGAATTGAAGGCTCAATGGATGTCTTTTGTTATGAATAATGTTATGAAAATGAAAGAAAAGTATGTAGATGATGTTATGATGATGAATGAAGGAAAGTATGTATATGGGGTTTCTCTATATTATGTTGAATTGACCATAGCCAATTGAGGGGTATGCCTCAATCACTATGGGAGGTAGGGTGTGACCATCCTCTAACCTTTCAAGGGATTTGTACCTTAGCTTCATGGGAGGTAGGGTGCGACCATCCTCTAACCTATCAAGGGGTTTGTATCTTGGCACCATGGGAGGTAGGGTGTGACCATCCTCCAATCCATCAAGGGGTTTGTACCTTGGTAACCTATTGAGGGGTTTGTGCCATAATTAGCATGGGTGGTAGGGTACAACAATCCACTATAGTAGGGTCCATTTTTCATAGTTGTATTATAATATATGAAACATGCCTTTACTACAAGCATCACTTGTGCATGTCATCTTGTTATATGTTAGTTAATTGCCTAAATTATGCATACCTAATATGTCACTTATCTCTTGTTGCATTGCATCCTACATACATAGAACATTAAAATGTACTAACACATACTCTTACCTACATGATATCACCATGTAGTAACTGGTGCATAAGTTAATCATCCTCCTCCTCCATGTGGCTAGTTCGATACTACTCAAGCTAGTTGGTGAGTCCTTCACTTTGGGGACCTTAGTCTAAGTTTCGCTTATTATGTATTGACATACTCTTCTTTATTATTTACTTTAGCTATGAGGGTGAGCCCAATTTCTTTTTCATGGCCCCCGCTCTTATCTATGTAATAGAGGTGTTGTTGGACATGCAATGTATCTATGCTACGAACTTTTACTTTATTGACTCTTGTTGGTCATGATAAGGAAGTGTTCCCTTAGCCCTAGTTGACCCAATTTGTTAATTCTTGTTGTATTCTACTGCTTCCACGACAAAGGATGTGTAATGATATACTATGAGGCTTGTTTGAGATTCCTTCGGGTTCCCCATTTGTCGGTCATATCTAGGCCCTAGTCTTGGGTCATGACAAAGGTGGTATCAGAGTAATAGGCTGTTAGATCCTCGAAGTTCAACACACCACGTTGATTAGAGTCTTATTCATTGTTGTGTTGTGCACCACAACTATGAGTAGAAGGCTATGAGACATTCTAGGAAATGTTTCCTTCTTCATGTTCTAAGACATACTATAGAGTTGAAGTAAGCTTTCCCCATAACGATTTTCCTTTGCTATGCTAGATCAT
The DNA here is from genome assembly GCA_026153255.1 of Solanum medicagineum. Lineage (NCBI taxonomy): Eukaryota > Viridiplantae > Streptophyta > Magnoliopsida > Solanales > Solanaceae > Solanum > Solanum medicagineum. The sequence continues at coordinate 4,601 of JAPFFP010046728.1, forward strand.
GCCTAATACAAGGGGAAGACGAGCCCGCATGCTCAAGGAGCAACCGACCAATGGGGAGATTAGGGATGCTCCCACCTTGCTTGCACAAGTGGTGGCTAATCAAGCCAATCAAGGGACTGAAGCCCCTTATGCTCCTATACAGGCCTCTAGGGTAAGAGACTTCATAAGGATGAATCCTTTAGTGTTTAGTGGTTCAAAGGTGGATGAAGATCCACAAGAGTTCATTGATGATGTCTACAAGATTTTAACTATCATAGGTGTTGGGTCGAATGAAAGGGCGGAGTTGGAGGCTTACCAACTCAAAGGGGTAGCCCAAATATGGTATGGCCAACGGAAGAGGGAGAAGGGAAATGGTAATGTGGTGCTTTGGGAGGAGTTCAACGTGGCCTTCCTTAATCAGTTCTTCCCCCTTGAACATAGAAGCTAAGTTGGTGGAATTTATGAATTTGAGACAAGGGTCCATGTGTGTGAGGGAGTATGCCCTCAAGTTCAACCTACTTTCAAAGTATGCTCCTCATTTGGTGCTGGATCCTAGATCTAGGATGAATAATTTTGTGATGGGGATCTCCGACTTGGTAAGTGAAGAATACCAGTTCGCCATGCTAATTAGTGACATGGACTTGTCTCGGTTGATCACCTATGTCGATCAAATGGAGGAGGAAAAATTTAGAAAAAGAAGAAGTCATAAGGCCAAGAGGACCCGTTTTGAGGGTAAGTTACAAAGGGGTGGACGGTCCCACCATGGCCAAGGATCTTGTCATGCTTCCAAGGTGGGCTTTGCTAAAGATTTCCCAAGTCCTCAAGATGTTAGTGGCGTGGCTCCTATTGTTGGGTGTCCAAAGTGTGGTAGGGGTCATAGTGGCCTATGTTTGAAGAACACTAATGCTTGTTCTAGTTGTGGGGAGATGGGTCATAAAAAGTTTGAATACCCTCAGTATCACAACAAGGGTAAGGAGGTGCGTCCACAAGGTGCTATTGGTTTTATTGGGGAGAGGCGACCGACAAGATGGTTCCCCAAGGCACAATTGGTTTTATGCTTTGCATGGGAGACAAAGGGTTGATGAGATGCCCGATGTTGTTACTAGTATATTGAAAATCTTTGACTTTCATGTATATGCATTGATTGATCTGGGTGCCACTCTTTCTTTTGTCACCACCTTTAAAAAGTTCCATGTTGACCCCGAGTTGTTGCATGAGTAATATGAAGTGTCTACTCCTATTAGTGCATCGATTGGCTATATTGGGAATTAGGTTGGAATAGGTTGGTCTTAGTGGTATGGTTGTTGTTGATGGTTCTAAGTCTTCTTTGGTTGATGAGGTGGTAGCAAACAAGATCTTGATCCCTCCTTATTAGAATTGAAGGCCTTGGTGAAAGAGGGCAAGGAGGAGATTTTCTCCCAAGGGGGAGATGGTGCCCTTAGGTACCAAGGTATGTTGAGTGTACCGTGTGTTGATGGTTTGATAGGAAAGATCCTTGATGAGGCCCATAACTCTTCTGTCACGCCCCAAATCCTATTAGGGAGAACCGGCACCCGTTGCCGATGAGGCTCGGGAGAACCAACCTATATCAACATACTTTTTAGACAAATTATAAGGCATTTCTATATTCATTGTGCCTTTAATAAAGTATGGTAATAACAAGCCAAACAAAAATGCGTATGGATAGGCCGTTGGGGCCACGGTGTCTAAGGTACGAGACATGACCATACTTTAGTTTACATAGTCTACAAAGCCTCTAAATAAGAGAAAGTATCTGATAAGGGTTGGGATAGGCCCCGCCTCAATTAACTGTACAATACAACATATAAGATTTATACACACACAAAGCTCCAAAACAACCTGGAGCTTAATAACAGTAGCTGGATATCTTGCACTCCTACTGAGGAGATCTTCTAGCACCTGTACCTGCAGCATGAAATGCAGGCCCCCCATAAGGGACTCAGTATGAGATAATGTACTGAATATGTAAGGTAGGAAATACTGTATATAAAGTAACATCTCAAATGAAACTATGCAACTGGCATAAGATAAGAGACCACCTTTGGTTATACTTTGGGATCGTATACGTTATATTCTTTATATTACTTTACCTTTACTGTATAATCTGTGCACATCATGTACTGTAAGTGACTAGTTGATCAGTGGTATAACTGTATAGGGATCATCCCTGGCTAGGTTCTTCCTTAACCCCTCGGGCTACCACCCGTGATAGGATCGTCCCTGGCTAGGTGATTCTTCCACCCCTCAGGCTACCACCCATCAAAAGCTATGCACTTTAACTTTCAATTACTTTTGAGATGATTCTTTTAGTGGTCAAAATATTGGAGTTTTAGGACTGTGTATACAACATATGATATGTAGATAATCATACAATACAATATGGCAATGAAGAGAGTATGTTACATAAATAATGAAATGCGTATGGTGATGAAACAACTCGTGATCTTTATTTAGCAACAAGAATTCATGTAACTTGGTATCCATGTATGTATGTAGAATTGAAAGTCACTGTGCATGGAAGAATATGAACATGTGAAAGAGTGGAGACATGGTTAATAGTTGTGTCGGAGTTGGTAAACACCTTTATGTACCAAGGAGGAATCTATGTTTCATACCAAATGATACGAAATCAAGTAGCCTTACATACCTCGTTTTATGACCTCGTTACTACCTTGGAGTGGCTGGTTTTCCCTCAAGTATTTATATACAGTATATTAGGCAATAAGACTAGCATTAGAAGCTACAAAACACTTCTTGGAAGCCGAATACCATAAAAACTAACATCCGGGCAGCAAACATTTATTTAGCGACGCGATGACATTTCTTCACCATTTTCACTTATAATCATATTTTATGGCAACCATTATTATGTACATGTCGTGTACATCTTATTTCAGACCCTCAACAGTCTTACAACAGCCCAGAAGACACAACACATAATAATTCTTGACAACATACAAACAAGCAGCACAACGTTACATCCTTTCTCCACACTTCGACGTCAACAATCCCGAATCTGTTTTATCTTTAAATAATTTGTTTCCAAGGTTCTTACCACATAAACCTAGTATTAAAAGAGTCCACAAATAGTCCTAAAGTAGGTTAAGGTCGTGCAACAACATATTACAATTTTCAGCTCCCAAATTTCTTTTAAGAGTAAAATTACGACATCGTAAAACAACTCATCTTTGTGGACTGTAAAAGTGGTGCATCAGCTTAATCACATGACTAAAAACCTATACCTTGTTAAAACATAAATCTTAATTCATAATTAAGCCAACCAATTAAGAGAAAAGCCTCTTGAACAACAAAAAATGTTCACAACAATGCTTAGGACACATGTTGTCCAGAATTTCCAGCATAAAATAATAGTATATACTTCTTGTTTTTCATGAAGAAACCATACTAAATACACAACTATAATCACTTATCTTTGCCTTAAAGGTTAACGTTTACTTCAAGAACCTTAGAGGATTGTATTTTCAGCTTGGTAAAGTGAAATAGATAGAAGACAAGAGTCTTTTTTGAAAGCTAAATATTATTTCAAGTGTAATGACTTTAGGGGCTGCATTTGATCCGTTTTTAAGGACTTTCTTGGCCAGCTTTCTCTTTCAATTTTGACTATATATTGCCACCTAGCAATACACTTATGATGCAATAGCTTTTCATCTTGGTAAAGTGACATAAAAAGAAGATAAGAGTCTTTGAAAAAAACTGCAAAGTTGTTTGAAAAAAAAAACTGAAAACTTGTTTGAATTGGAAATGACTAGAGGGCTGCTCATATGCTGTTTTTAAAGACTTATTTGAATAACTTTCTCTTGAAATTTTTCCCCCACATGAACACTTGTTAATATACTTGTTATGAAGAAGCTTGTTCCTCATAATTGGTCCTAAATGGGTCTCCAACTTAATGGACCTTTTGCTGCCAATTTTTCATCTTTCTTCTTAATTATTTTTGGGCCTAATTTAGCAAAGACATTGTGATGTCTTTGGGCCCATTTTAATATCCTCCTTGGCTGAACATATAGTCTATCTATGATGCTAAAACTTGGGCTATGGTTACACCCTTAATACAAACTTTATTCATAATCGAACTTGGACAAATTTGACGTCGGGCCTCGTCTCCGTTTAGCTAGAAAATTTAAGCTAAGCAAGTAGGTGAATCACCTACTAGATTATTAAGTCATACAAGCATCTCAATTATTTTACTTTGTTTAGGGTAGTGACCTCCTCAATTTAACACAAAACACGTATACACTTGATCCTCTTAGTCGTTAGATGCACATATCGCCCATTAACACGAGATTCAAGCACTTTTAAAAATTAGCGCTGATTTAACCAAATCAAATTATGATTCATTTATATAGCATTAGTACATGTAAAATTTGGGGTGTTACATCTTCTTATTTTATCCACCCCGGTTCCACTAAAATGTATAGAGACTTGAGAGAGGTGTATTGGCGGGGAGGCATGAAGAGGGACGTTGCCAAATTCATTTCCGGTTGTCATAGTTGTCAACAAGTCAAAGCCTAACATCAAAGGCCGGGTGGCCCAACCCAAGACATTGAGATCCCTACTTAGAAGTGGGAGGTAATTAATATGGATTTCGCAGTTGGTTTGCCTAAGACTAGAAAGGGTTTTGATTCCATTTGGGTGGTGGTTGATAGGATGAAAAAATTGGCTCACTTTCTACTGGTTAAGACCATATTCGAGGATGAATATTTTGCAAGGTTGTACATTCAGGACTTGGTAAGGTTGCATGGGGTCCCTTTGTCCATCATATCAGATCGTGGGGCACAATTCACTTCACATTTTTGGAGATCTTTCCAAACGGGTATTGGTACTAGAGTTAAGCTTTCTACACCTTCCACCCTCAAACATATTGCCAAGCCGAGAGGACCATCTAATACCTTGAAGATATGCTTAGAGCATGTATGTTGGATCTTAATGGTAGTTGGTATGATCATCTTCCGTTGATTGAGTTTGCCTATAACAAAAGCTATCATTCTAGCATTGGCATGGCACCATTTGAGGCTCTCTATGGGAGATATCATAGATCACTGGTTGGCTTATTTGAGGTTGGTGAGCTAGCTTTGTTGGAACCAGATCTAGTTATGGAGTCTCTTGAGAAGGTTATGATGAATAGAGAAAGGTTGAAGGCGGCCAAAGTCATCAAAAGTCTTATGCCGATATGAGGAGAAGGGATCTTTAGTTCCAAGTTGGTGATTGGGTTTATTTGAAAGTGTCACCCATGAAGGGTGTGATCTATTTTGGTAAGAAGGGTAGGTTGATCCCAAGATATGTGGGCCCTTATAAGGTGATGAAAAGGGTTGGCAAGGTAGCTTATGAGTTGGAATTGCCTAGGGAAATGAATTTGGTTCACTCGGTGTTTCATGTGTCCATGTTGAGGAAATGTGTATGTGATCCAAATATCATTGCACCTCTTGATGTTATAGGTATTATGGAGGATAATTTGACATATGAAGAGGTTCTGGTTAAGATATTGGATAGACAAGTGAAGAGGTTGAGAAAGAAAGAGGTGGCGTCCGTTAAGGTTTTTTGGAGGAATTAACAAGTTCAGAGAGCTACTTGGGAGGCCGAAGCGGACATGAAAAAGTGATATACTTACCTTTTCCACTCCATTCAAGCCTAAGTATTGATCAAAGTCCTTCATTTGATCTCAAGTCTTAAGTTCAGCCCCATGCCATTGCCTAAGTTCATGTTTAAATTGAAAAGTTCATAATGATTTTACGCTTATGATGAAGTTTTGAAATGATGTTTAAGTGCATTCTTGCATTTCTCTGTGAGCTGAAATTGTCATGTTTTTGCATCTTATATACGTCTCTTTGACATTCGAGGATGAATTTTCCCAAGGAGGAGATACCGAAACGAGCCCAAAATGTGCCCGAAAATATTTCTAGGAAGTGCCCACAATTGTAATTTCCATATATCTCAAAATTCGTGCATGATATCAAAAATCTGACTTCATATGTTTGTTCAGGGGGTCATTTTGAGTGGAAAATGGGTCTAACCCCAATTTAAGAGCAAATGATTAGCAACTTCGATTTTCAAAAATTTAGTTTCCAAAGAGTAAAGCGTGTCACTTCCGCGACGCGCAAGTGTGTTATTTTGTGACTGTTCTTTTCAACTCGGTTTAAGACTTTTAAGTCTTGGGCCTAAGTGTTCCAATTCACTAATATACCTATACTTAGCCATATTCCATACTCACATAATACAAAATCATTCCCCAATACTCACTCAAACACTTAGCTAATTTTTTCACTCTTAAATTCAAGTCTCAAACCCCCATCTGGAACTAAGGATTTCCTTCAATATTAAAGTCTCCATCTCAATCTTCGTCAAGAGTTTCTCCAAAGCTAAAGTATGTGGATTTCTTTCATGGGTTCCTTTCACCCATGATACCTAAGCTTTTTCTTACTCTAATTTGCATGATTTAAAGTTGAGCTATAATTGGGTCTATCTTATTTTGAAAATCACTGCACACTATGTTGAAGCTCATGATATTGTGACTGTTTTACTATGTTTTGAGTTATCAAACCAAGGTCTATTGTAAGATTTGATGAAGAGTCTTGATGTATATTGCTTGAGGGTGTTGCAAGGTGTTGACTGATGGTTTTACAATGGATTTTCTTGCATAATTTCACTCTTGAATTTCATGGTTTTACACTAGCACTACACACCCGCCAAGTGTTTGATAAAATACCCGGATACGATTTCTTGAGGAATTGAAGGCTCAATGCATGTCTTTTATTATGAATAATGTTATGATGATGAAAGAAGAGTATTTATATGATGTTATGATGATGATAGAAGGAAAGTATGTATATGGTATTTCTCTATATTGTGTTGAATTGACCATAGCCAATTGAGGGGTATGCCTCAATCACTATGGGAGGTAGGGTGTAACCATCCTCTAACCTTTCAAGGGGTTTGTACCTTGGCACCATGGGAGGTAGGGTGTGACCATCCTCTAACCTATCAAGGGGTTTGTACCTTGGCACAATGGGAGGTTGGGTGTGAGCATCCTCCAACCCATCAAGGGGTTTGTACCTTGGTAACCTATTGAGGGGTTTGTACCTCAATCACCATGGGTGGTAGGGTGCAACAATCCACCGTAGTATGGTCCATTTTTCACACTTCTATTATAATATATGAAGCATGCCTTTACTACAAGTATCACTCATGCATGTTATCTTGTTATATGTTAGTTAATTGCTTAAATTGTGCATGCCTAATATGTCACTTATCTCTTGTTGCATTTTATCATACATACTTAGTACATTCATACATACTAATGCATACTCTTGCCTGCATGATATCACCATATAGGAATCGGTGCACAAGTTGATCATCCTCCTCCTCCATGTGGCTAGTTCAGTACTACTCAAGCTAGTTGGTGAGTCCTCTACTACGAGGAACTTAGTCTAAGTTTCTCTTATCATGCATTGAGACACTCTTTGTTATTGTTTACTTTAGCTATGAGGGTGAGCTCGGCTGCTTTTTCTTGGCCCTTGCTCTTATGTTTTTTTTAATAGATGTTTTATTGGATATGCTATGCATCTATGCTATGAGCTTTGACTCTTTCGACTCTTGTTATTCATGATATGGAAGTGTTCCCTTAGCCCAAGTTGTCCCAATTTGTTAATTCTTGTTGTATTCTATTGCTTCCATGACCAAGGATGTGCAGTGATATGCTACAAGGCTCATTTGGGGTTCCTTCGGGTTCCCCATTCGCTGGTCACATCTAGGCCCTAGGCTTGGATCTTGAAAATTTATTTGGGTATCAGCTATTTTTCATCTAATTATGAATACATTAGAACTGCATAAGCTGATACGTATTTGGATTCACTGAAAAAATAAAACATTATAGAATTGCTGCTATTTCAAAGGTATCAGCCAATTCAATTTTGAATTTTCCTTGTACTAATGTGCTTAATACACAAATGCATGTATGATGATACATGGACGAAAAATAAACATGCTATGAGGACGATACAAAATTCGACTATATTTATTTTTGTTTCTACAACTGATACCTATTTGCTTTCCATTAGCAGTGACATAATTGCAAATGTACTGATACATGGATGATCACAACAACCAATAAAAAAAAGAAGATGTCCGATACAAAAATAGAAGGACGCATCAATAACTAAGAACAAACACACAAATTTATTCAATATCGACTGCTGATACTTATTTGCCTCCAGTTCACACTGACACAACTGCACACCTGCTGATATGGTGATGAATCACACAAAAATTATAAAAAAGGGATGCATGATACAAACAAAATAATGACACAATAGCAGGTAATAACATACACACAAACTTATTTTAACATCAACTGTTGATACCTATTTGCCTCCCATTGCATTAGCACAACTCCACACCTACTAATACATGGAGAAATCACGAAAATATTTAAAAAATAATAAAATGCATGATACAAAAAAATGATACAGCAAGAACTAATAACATACCTTCTGCTGTCAGAGCTTTTGACCTTGAAGTTGAATCCTTTTTTGATCTTGTATTTGACTTTGAAATTGAATCTTTTTTCGATCTGGTATTTCCCCATAAGCCACACCAATGTTGATTTATCCTTATACATCTTTTTCCTTCTCTCATCTACCTCCAACTCAACTGCAATGGCATCTTTGAGGATAGCAAAAGAAACATAATCACCTACAATAATTTCGTTACTCATGTAACGCTTGCAGTAAACATTGTTTTTCTAAAACTAGAATGTTGTAGCAATATTGACATGTTCATACCATTGCAAGTTCGACAATGGCCAAATTGCTCATCCTTCTTTAAAAAAAAAGCTTTTTCAACACAAAATTTGAAATCTTCATTACACCTTTCTTGAAAGCATAAAAAAAGAGTTTAGCTGATAGAGGAATGGTTAAATCGCAATTGATTAATTTTTGTAATATGTCTGCAACTTTTCCATTTTTCCCGCTGCCAACATTTAATGCTCATGTGTTACCACTTTGCATCACAACCTATTTTTTTGTATCGACAAACTACTAAAAATAAGGAATTTTTGTAATTATGAAAATTGGTGGGACTACCAGTAATTAACACTGAAATTTATAATATTTCTGTAAGTTATTACTCCTAAACTAAGATAGATAAGTAAAGTTTCTTCCAAAGTGGTGACACTTAGCTTGTAGTTAGTCAATGTAAACCCATCTTGAGAGAAATGTCCCACATCGACAAAACACAAGAGAGATATTGGGTATGTTAAGTAATGGATCGGTCTATATACTGTGAGTTGCCTTTTAGGGTGAGCCAAAAGGGACAAATCCGTGATGGGCTAGGCCCAAGAGTGGATAATACTTCACAGTATTCGGCCAGGTCATTATAAATGGTATCAAAGCCACTCCAGTGTAAGCGTTGTCGATGTGGGGATAGAGTTAAACTGAGTTTAGGAAAATCCCTATGTGGCGGGGAAAACCTTAGTGCTGAGTCTAGGAAAATACCATGCGGTAGGGCAAACCTTAGCGAGGACGCTGAGTCCATAGAGGCGGTATATGTAACAACCCATCTTGAGAGAAGATATCCCACATCGGCAAAACACTTGAGAGATGCCGGGTATATAAATTAATGGTATAGTCTATATATTATAAGGCGCCTTTTGTAGTGACCCCAAAGGGATAAATCCGTGATGGACTAGGCCCAAGAGCGGACAATACTTCATAGTATTGGGTCAGGTCATTACAGTCAACTCTCTCCTTTTATATATGTGAAAAGGAGAAAAAAAATAAGATTTAGTTTGAAGTGATTATACTAGGGTCAAAAAGTAACATATGTAGCACAATTTACCACTTGTTTATGTACCGTAAAAAATATAGTCATACATATATGAAGACAACTCTATGGAGTAATATCAACTTGGACAATAACAACGATTTAAAGAACAAAACAAAAGAATCAGATTAAGAGATTAATAAATATTATCATGCATAATAAGAAATTTTAAACTAGCAACCAAGTCTAAACATGACTAGTATCATGACTAGTACCACGAAAAACATTAACAAAAGCAATAATACAACACTCCACTACCTACTAGTATCATAATATGATCACAATAAGTAATAAGAAGCAGTTTAACTGCTAAAAGAAAGAATACAAACAATAAAAAAAAAGTTTAGTAGCTGAAAACTTAAAAACAAATGATGATAAATATCAAAAACTAGAATTACGAGAGTATGACTAGTATTACAACAAACGTTGATAAGCAACACAACACTCCACTACCTACTAGTGTCATGATGTGATCATAATAAATGTTCAGCACATACTTTTAATCATTCTCTACTTTTGATAATGTTTTTATCATCAAGAGTAGGTTACACTATACTTATTATCCTCAGCACTTTCAACAAAACCCTCAAACTCAAGGTGGTGAAGCAACTGGAGATTGCAAATCAAATTTGTAAAGTGTAGTAGAAAATAAAATTAATTGGGCTTGTAATAGAGGCTGATATCACATGTTGGTCAGACTCTTCAAAAGTGTCAGCGGGTGTGTATCGGATTCGTCAAAAGTAATGTATTTTCAGAGAATCCGGGTGCGGCAATTGGTTATTTTTACTATGGAAAAGACACTGATGTATAAAAGCTTTTCATCATTCAAGATGTTGTAGCTGGCAAATATTGCACTACATGAGATTGTTATTATTGTTTCTATGGGCATTCAAGAAGTAGAAACCACAAATAACACATATTTGTTCAATTATGCTCTGTTTTATCCATAGCTTCGGCCGTAGAGAAGCCTATGGTTGCTGATAAAGCAATTAAAGATCAAACTCAATCAAGTGTTATTTAATAAAGGTAAAAAACTCGCAATTGGACGAGAAAGAGTTGGTGCTGCTATAATCAAGAAGAGTTTGAAGCTTAATAAGAGGCTATTTTGGCTGACGTTGAGGATAATGTAGCAAAAAGTATTTCTTTGACACTTGTAGCTGCTATATTTTACAGATATATCAAGACACTAGATTAAGTCACTTAAACAATTTCTTTCTTACACAAATTAATTTTGTCATACTACCTCAAATATTCATACAATATAAGTAGTAATATTTTAGCATTTTAATAGCTTTTATGACGCCCAAAACATAGAATTATTGTGAATTCTTAAGCATGTTTTGTTAGTTTGATACACGCATTATGCTTATTTACTGAAAAATGATAATTTCATGGATTAAATGGACAATGGACTGATTTGCATGGAGTTTGCAACGGTGCTGCTCATGAGGAAGTCCAGTATGCCAAAGAAGCCTTGGGAACATTAATGGAAGGATTGGACAAGCTTGTTAAAGCTAAATGAATCAAATAATTCATAAGTGCGTGAGTACTCGAGGAAGAATTGATCGAATTTCATAATGTACAATGCTAGATTTGTGCTTTGAACTGATGACATGCACACAAGGAGTATGTATGGACATTAAAATGCAAGACACCAAAATTGGGAATAGTGGATACTGGACAATAAAAGCTAGAACAATAATGGCAATTTGGATTAGAAAAAATAGGAAATGTGCAGGCAACTGGAAATTGGAAGCTACATGTGTTTGTAGCCACTTAAAGGATGATTGCTTGAAGTTTTCGGACTAAAATCAGTACATATATAGCTGGACATTGGCATGAGCAGTATGCACTAAGTGCAAAATCTCGAAGCAAACAACTGTGGAAACAAAATGCAGACCACAAAGCCTTTCACGGCTCGTGGCGCACTTAACGGGAGGATGCTTCTGTGAGGGGCCATCATGAAGGTATATGAGCTAAGGCAGCCACATTTCGCCACCAAGTGACATACCACGAGCCCCTCCACGGCCCTTTGTGCATACCATAAGGCATAAGGGAGCTTGTGAATTGATTAGGCAGTGTGGCCAATGTCCAAACATGATGGCAACCACCACAGGGTGATTCACGACCTATGGTGTGTTATATGGCTCGTGAAGGAGGTCATCCAGTGTCCAGAAAATGCAACAGCTCCAGGAAAAGCACCACAAGAACATTTAAGGTCCATGGTGCAGTTCACGCTCAGTAAAGAGCTCCGTGAAGTGACCAAATGTCTAGATTTGTTCAAGTTTTCCTAGTCCAACTAGGATTTGTTTTCCTTATTGTTCTAGGCTTGGTTTTATTTATTAAAATAGGACTTTTTAGAGTCATTAATCCTAACATTTTTTGAGGATTGAAAACCATGATTAAAGCATATAACTTTCCAGAGATATGCATATACTCAGCTTAATTAGATTAATGACAAACACAAACATGATTCTATCTATACAATTACCTCAATGATTGCAGGTAACATGGTGTTGACGGGGAAAAATCGGCCTGTAGGTTAACATACTTAAGACAACTAATTTTGACAAGTTAGCTAACATCAATTAATGATTAGAAAAATATAGAGACCTAATTTGACATGTTAGCTGACAAGGATAGATGACATCAGCACTAGAAAATTAATAAGATGCATAGGATTCTCTACTAGTCATGAGCGAAAAGAATGAGAGAACAACAAAGGTAAAACACAAAATGGGACGAAAGATCCAGTGCTGTTGAAACAGACACCAGAAATTCATATGAATAGTAAAATCATTTTAATAAAAGGAAAACAAAGATTGCAGGGCGAAGGTGTGAGGCTGCTTTCCAATGGGCAAACGTTATTTAGGGTTCTTAATAATAAAGGCACTATAAAAGAAAAGAAAAAAACTTTTGTTGAATTAGTGATTTATAACAAACAAGAGGAGAAAAACTTTTGTTGAATTAGTAATTCATAACAAACAAGAGGAGAAAAACTTTTGTTGAATTAGTAATTCATAACAAACAAGAGGATCTTCAGGTAGGATTTTGAGCTAATGAACTTGAAAAAGTTTCATATTCTCTGGATTCTTAATCATAAAGGCATAATCATTAAGAATATAATATACTTAGTTATTTGATGAGTTCTAATAATAGAATATTGTTATGATTATAATATTATACAAAATACTCTTACTGGCTCTTCTAAGTATCAAGTATGACATAATCATTAAGAACATTATACAGAATGTTGCCAATGTTCCCTTTAACTTTTATCTTCTAGATAAAACTGTAGTGTCGGGGTCAAGTTGCATGCACCTTGACTAATTTGACGGAGTGCTCTTCAAACATAACACTAGATTACTGTCAGTTTCCCTCCAATTTCTACTTAGCTACGGGCAATGCTTCCCTCTATAAGGTGGTATAGCACTTTCTACACTTTGTACAGTAAGATAGAAAGCAGATGAAGTGTCAAGTATTGAACATGCTCAATATTAATAATTTTTTAAGGTATCAACTTGTATATTATTATATAAGTTAATTGATATAGACTACAATTTGTTAAAAATGGGGTTTAAGTTGGCAAAATAAAATTAAAAATATACCTCAAGTTTACATTATGATAGAGCTCAATCTCCGTTGCATCATTAAAAAGTATGCAAAGTTAGATACTATATTCTACAAGAACACAAAGTTCTTCCACAGAATGGCTGCAACCGACAATAGAAATAATATTATAGAATCCTTAGTGATTAATGGATAATTGTCTTCAGATCCTACGATAATTAGAAATGCAATTATGAATTTTTATCAAATTTTGTACGAAGAGACAAAAAGTTGGAGATCATCTTTGAATGTCTTAGATGTTCGAACAATCACAGCAGAAGAACTAATATGGTTGTATAAAGGCACTTTTATATTTCTCACTCCACATTTCTCCTGCATGACAAGAGCCTTATTTCAAAGTGGCTATGGCTTTATGGAAACTGATAATACATCACAAATTTTGGCACAGGAATTCTGGTGCACTAATGAAGTCACTGATACCTGTTGGGTTGTGGGGTTGGGATATGGAGGACCATCAGAACGTTTGGGTGAGCCTCAAGTACAACTCGCACATTGTGGTGGGAAGAGGGATAACACAATGTTTTGGTGGGATAATTGGCGTGGAAATAGGATCCTAAATACCTATTCCTTGGCGTTTTCACAATATGCACAATTACCAATAGTAGTATAGAAGAGATTTGGTCACCACAAGGTTGGAATCTAGTATTTAGAAGGCTACTTAATGATTGGGAGATTGATAGAGTAATATAGTTTTTGAGCATTAGCGGATTCCTTGGTACCACTTTAAAGTCAGACAGATTAGCATGGAGACATCATAGAGATGGGAGTATTTTGGGTGAATGGACTATAGAATTGGGGGCTGAGAAGAAGCACAAGAAGATCCACTGACCTTAGAACACATTTTGGATAGGTGTGGCTCCTGCCAAGGTAAAGTGCTTCACTTGGTTGGTTGCACGGAAAAGTTGGCTGACCCATGAGGCAATGCACAAGAAGGCCAACAATATAGCATCCAGATGTTTCCTCTATAAAGAGGCTATGGAGACTAATAAACATCTATTTATGCATTGTAAGATAACTGCTTAGGTGTGAGCTAGGCGTACAATGATAGTGAATGAGTATTGGACTGTGCCAGAATACATCTCTGACCTTCTAAGCTATTGGATCAAAAGGGGTGGCAAAAAGAGATAGAAAAGGTGGTGGAGAAAATTTCCATCATGTATCTGGTTGATTATATGAAAAGAAAGGAATTAGAGAATTTTAAAGGAAAGAGGTGCTCAATACAGAAGATCATGGAAAGTAATTACTACTCTACGTTATTGGTGTAAAGAGCAGTACATAGAAGCGGAGATCTAATTAGTGGACTTCATAGGCTCGTTGTAAGTATTTTTTTTTCAGTTCTCTCCTGTCTTGTAAAGGTTTTTGCAAGCGGCGAACATAACACTTAATGTTGAAGAATAAAAAACTTACCAATTAAAAAAATATATATAGCAAAAATCAAATAAAACCTATCATATGAGTTTGTGTACTTCTAACCTTGAAGGCGATGAATAAGCAAAATGTTGCACTTTTCTAAATATCTCCTCTTGGCATGCCACTAAAGCATCCAATTGAAGAATTTAATGGTTGTATTTGAGACTATTGGTCTTGTATCTAAGTATGCTGGTTTTCTACCAAAGTTTTCAGCAGCATTTAGTCGCTTCTGTAAATCATGTTGGGCATTAGAAGCTTCTTATTTTGCCTTTCCAAGATAGTCTTCTAACACTGTCATTTTCGTTTGTGTAGCTCTTAACTTACTAGGTTTTGGACCTGTCACATCCCAAAACACCTCTAGATGTGACTAGCACCAGCTAACACCATTTGTTAGGGAATCAAATATTCATACACATCCAAACTATCAAAGCACTAAGAATACAATATGTGCAACTCCAAAACTTATCGATACGCGTTAAAATGGAATAATTATTAAACCAATATCACATACAAAACTTTATGGAAAGAAACAGTCGCTTAACAAAATATTTCTATCCCAAATCCCATAATAAGATCATGGAGTATCTAAAAAAGTGATATGAGTTTAACTGTCGGGCATACAAACCCCAAAAAGAAGAAAAACATAAAAGTATAATAGATAGATCTAAAGTAGTAGTCTCCACAAACAATATGAAGGCTCACCACAACAACAGAGTCCATAGAAATGAACTCGTCAGCCACAAGTCTTGCCCTCTGCAACAGTATCTACATTGACATACAAGTAAGGAGTGAGCTATATATAAATATAACCCAGTAAGATCCTCGACTCGCTACTTTGATACCTCTGAAACAAGAGTTATAACATGCATGTGCTCACGGATATACATAAATAACATACATAAGAATATACTTCATAATCAGTTCACCAAGTTAAACAACTATTTAAAAGGGTGAGTACATGTCTCAATTCAGTCCACACTCAAAACTTGTCATAAATGACAGTGAAGGAGATTAACCGATCACCCCGACAAGTCCATGGAAGCATGTATAATGCTCTAAAAATATACTACGACAGCATATGCAAAGCCCCTAACATATTACGATAGCATGGTTATGCCCCCAACATATTACGAGAGTTAAGAATGCTCCTAGTAACCACATCACAATAATAAAGAAGGTTATTTAGCATCACACCACATATAACTCATGAAAATATTCAATATTCTTCTCAAAAATAGCATATTTAGGGTTGATTAAAGAACGCCAACTCTGCCAAGCACATGTTTGTCCCACACATACACCAGACAGAGAAAAACAGGCACATTTTTCAAAGCATATGTGAAAAGCAAGCACTAAAGCTTAAAGTGTCACTTACCTTATCAATGACAAGTTCACAACCTTGCACACGTAGAACACCCACCAAAACAACCCCTACTTGCCTAAATCTATGAAAAAAAGTACTTATTATCGATATCAATTATGTTGGCCAAACTCAAGTTTCAATATCCCTAGCCTTCAAGTTTAGGGTTAAACCTTAATACCTAATACCTTAGACTATAAATTAAAAGTAAAGGTATTCTTAATTTCTTTACTTAAAACATCTGAACCTTTCCCATATTTATTTAATCATAAATTGAAAATTTGCAACTAAGAAAGATTTTTTTTCCTTTCATTTACGCAGTAAGCAGTGAGAAAAGGTTAAGCCAATACCTGTTAATAGCTTCAAGAAAATCTGAAGTTAATTACAGCTTAAAGTGTTTATCTCTCAAGTCTCTGAGCTGCATGAAAAAATTGAAAACTACTACTACTTGCTTCTTTCATATTTTCCCTAGTTGTTTTTTTTCTCCTTCTATTGTAACGTATGTCAGAAGCAGAAAAATAATATGCTACTTCTTTTTTAATGTCTTTAATAAAATTATTGGTTAAAATTACCAATTGACCCTTCATTAAAAAAAGGGTTATTACATTCTCCCCAACTTAAAATAATGTTCCTCCTTGAACGAGTCTAAAATCATACCTGAAGTGTCAAATAGGTGAGGATATCTCTCTCGTATGTCCGTCTCAAACTCCCATGTAGCCTCTAGGGTTGGATGATTGTGCCATAACAATTTTACTAATTCTTTGACCTCAATTGTTGCACTTGTCTATCCAGAATTGATATCAGACGTTTCTAATATGCTAAATTCTCATCAAGCTCCACATCTTCTAGATTAATCTTATGGTTATAATTGCGAACATACTGCCGAAGCATGGAAACATGAAATATAGGATGTAGAATGAATAATCACGGAGGTAAAGCAAGTCTGCATGCCATCCATCCAATCTGTTCTAAAATCACACAAGGAACAATATATCTAGGACTCAGCTTACCTTTCTGACCAAATCTCATAACTCCCTTCATAGGAGAAGCTTTCAAAAAGACCTTTTCGCCCTTCATGAACCGCACATCGTGGACTTTCTTATCTGCATAGAATTTCTGTCTACTTTGTGTTGTTCGAAGCCATTCTCATATCACTGCAACTTTCTCTAAGGCATGCTAAACCAAATTTGGACCTAGTAATTGTGCTTCGCCAGTTTCAAACCATCCAATTGGTGATTGACACTTGAGACCATATAGAGCCTCATGCAGTGCCATCTATATACTCGATTGGTAGCTATTATCATGAGAAAACTCTGGCAACGGCAACTAATCGTCCCAATATCCACCAAAATCAATTGCACAAGCTCTAAGCATGTCCTCCAAGATTTGAATAACCCTCCCAGTCTGTCCGTTAGTTTGAGGATAAAAAGTTGTACTCAACTCAACTTGTGATCCCAATGACCTCTGAAAAAAGTCTTCAAAACTCAGTAGTGAACTATGCACCTTGATTTGATATTATTGAAACAGGCACTCCATGAAGCCGAACTATCTCTCGGAGGTAATTGTCTGCTAACTGCTCTGCAGTATAAGTAACCTAAACTAGTATAAAATGGGCAAATTTTGTAAGTATGTCCACAATCACCCAAACTAAGTCATGCTTCTTGAAAGTATTCGGCAACCCAATAACAAAATACATAGTAATCCTTTCCCACTTCCACTCTTGGATAATCAAGTTTTGCATTACTCCACTAGGTTTTTGACCTTCACATTTAACCTATTGGCAATTCAAACAACTAGTCACATGCTTCAAAATATTAGCCTTTATACCTTTCCACCAGTACAAACCACGTAAGTCTTGATAATCTTCGAAGCACCTGGATAGATGGAGTATGTGAGCTATGAGCCTCTTTAAGAATTAGTTGCTTCACCTCACCCACCATAGGAATACACAATCTACCTTGTCGACGCAAAACTCCCTCTCCATCAATTGAGAATGACTTCATGCCTCCTCTCTTCCCTCGATCTCATAATCTAGAAAGTTGGGGATTGTCATATTGGCAAGCCTTGGCTTCTCTAACTAAGGATGATTGCAACACCATGCCTGGAAGAAACCTGCCAGGAAATGTATGATAAATTCAAACTCCCTGATTGGCTAAAGACTGAATATCCCTAGCCATAGGTCACTTTTCAATAGCGATCCAAGCCAAGCTGCCCATAGACTTTCTACTCAAAGCACCTGCCACCATGTTCGCCCTTCTGGGATGACAGAGAATAGTAAGGTTATAGTCTTTAAGTAGCTCCAACCACCATCACTACCTCAAATTCAGATCTCTTTGCTTGACTATGTATTTCAAACTCTTGTGATTAGTATATACTTTAGAAGGCTTTCCAAAAAGATAGTGACGCAAGATTTTGAGTGCAAATATAATTATGGACAACCTTAAATCATGTGTCAGATAATTCTTCTCATGAGTCTTTAGTTTTCACGAAGCATATGCCACTATTTTACCATTCTGCATTATGGTACCACCTAATCTGACTCTAGACACATCACAATAAATGGTGAAAGAACCCTCTGCTATGGGTAAGGTCAATATAGGAGTTGTACTCAATGCAATCTCTAATTTCTTGAAACTCTCTTCACATTCATCTGAACACTGAAAAATCACACCTTTCTAAGTTAAACATATCAATGGAGCGGCTATCTTTGACAAACCCTCCACTAACTGTCTGTAATATCCAGCTAGCCCTATAAACTGGGTATCTCCGTAGGAGTATTAGGTTGTGGCCAATCACGGATAGCTTCTAACTTTCTTAGATCAACTTGAGTCATATCTCGTAATACCACATGTCCTAGATAAGAAACTGATCTCAACCAAAACCCGCATTTTGAGAAGTTAGCATAAAGCTTTTATTCTCCAAGTATCTACAATACAACTCTCAAATGATGATCATGCTTATCTCATCTCGAGAGTAGACCAAAATATCATCAATGAATACAATCACAAACTGGTCTAAGTACAGCTTGAATACCTTATTAACAAGGTCAATAAATGCTTCAGCTACATTAGTTAATCCAAAAGACATCACCAAAAATTCAAAGTGCCCATACCTTGTCCAAAAGTCTATCTTTGAGATATCTTCGGTCTTTATTCTCAGCTAATGATAACCTTATCTCAAATCAATTTTGAAAAAGTGAGTAGCATCCTGCAACTGATCGAATGGATCATCAATACGAGGAAACAAATAGTTATTCTTGATTGTTGCGTTATTTAACTGTCTGTAGTCAATACACATTCTCATCGTGACATCTTTCTTTTTTCATAAATAAAATTAGGGAACCCCAAGGTGATAAGCTAGGCCTGGTTAACCCCTTATCAAGTAGCTCTTGGAGTTTGACCTTCAATTCTCTCAACTCAGTTAGAACCATGTGATACTGAGGAATAGAGATAGATTGAGTGTCAGGCACTAAATCAATGCTGAACTTAATTTCTCTCATCAGAGGTAGCCCAGGTAAGTCTTCTGGGAACACATCAAAAAATTCTCGCACAACTGGAACACTATCAATAGTAACATCCTCCCCTCAAGTATCATAGACAGTAACAATAAAACTAAAACATCCATGGTTAATCATTCGTCGTGCATTTACGTAAGATATTATCTTTCCCTGTGTCAGAGGAGTCATACCTTTCCATACTAAAGATGGTTCTCCAGGGAAATGAAAATGTACCAGCTTAGCATAACAATCAACCAAAGCATAACATGATGCTAAACAATCCATACCCATAATTACATCAAAGTCAGATAACAACAACTATAATAAAGCAACTATTGTGTCCTGGCCCTGCACAGATATAACACAATCTCTATACATTATCCAGTGATAAAGTCTCCCCAACTAGAGTCATAACCATATAGGGTACATTAAGAGACTCAACTCATCATTCTAAATATATAGCAAAAGATGGGGATATATACAAATACGTAGAACCAAGATCAATAAGAGCATATGTCTCAGGAGAATTGACAGTAATAATACATGTGACTAAACCATTAGATCCCTCGACATCCTATCTGGCCATATCAAATAATCCGATAGTCTACCTACTCCCTGAGCAACCTGTGCACCTTGTCGACCCTATCCACGAGCACCTTGTGAAGCAACCCTAGCTGGCTGAATCTGAGCCTGAGTATCTACCACATTTCTCTACACCTGTGTAGTAGCTTGACTAGTACCAAAATCTCCTTTATGACAAAATTTAGTAATATGACCTCTTTCACCACAAGTAAAACAAGGATTACCAATATCAAAACAGTGATCACTATGATTCCTACCATAATTAGAACACCTTGGATGTTGTCTGGACTGAAAAGAATTAACACCCTTCTTCTGCATCTGTTCTTCACCCTGTCTAGATAGATAACCACTCTTAGAAGATTGCACCACCAACTCTCACTGAGTAGTCATAGACTGCCCACGACGAAATCCACTCTTGCCTCCAGATGGTGTACCACTAAATCCACCTGTATTACATGTTTTTTTTCTTTCTTGCTCAGTTTTCTCTATCTCCCAATAGGACTCACATCAAAGAGCAGCGTTAACCACATCGAAATATGTACCATTTTGCACATCTCGTATCAGAGGGCCATGATAACGGTGCTCTAGTCCATCCACAAATCTTCTCACTTTCTCCCTTCGATCTGCAATAAAAAATGGGACATACCTGGATAATTTAGTGAACTTGGCTTCATACTCTATAACTTTCATATTGCCCTAATGCAGATCATGGAATTGATGTCTCATATCATCTTGTTTTCTCAATGGAATAGACCTATCCTTAAACATTGCAGAAAACTTTAACCTAGTGATAGGTGGTGATCTTGCTTTTCTAGCTCTCTGAATAGAAGTCCACCATGCCTCTGGAGCTCCAAAGTACATAAAAGTGGTAAATTCAACACTAGGAGTCTCCTTCACCTCCAATGTAGTAAGTATCTTTCCACAACGATCAATGAACTTCAGATGCTCAATAGAAGCTGGTGTCACATCAAACTCTGGTGTCTTAAGGTCCATGAAATTCTTAAGATCTTTAGGTTGCCCTGAAGTTGAACTGGATGACCAACTTGTTGAGGAGCCAAATGTGGTGTTTGAGTCGCTTCAACATTTAACTGAACTTGTTCTTGCAATGGTATAATAGTCTAAGCAGTTAGGGTTCCACCATGATTAGGCACCAATGCCTCTAACACATTCACCAACCTCATCACAATATCTGTAGGTAAAGCAACAGAAGGTCTAGTAGCTAGCACTGTCTGTGGGGCATCCTGAACAGCAAATTCCTGCACTTGCTATGGGGAAACAACTTAGATTTGTCCTTCATTCATAACTCCTAATTAAGGAGCAGCAGATGCCCTAATTTGAGCCCTAGTAGGATGACACCTACCCTGACTACCACCAGAGGTAATACCATGTCCCCCACCATATCTAATAGATGCATTAGATCAAAAAACAAAGGAAGAGCCACACATCTCCTAGCCATTTGCAAAAACTATTTAAAAGTAAAACTTGATTCAACTCAACCCACGAATAAGTAATGAAAAGAGAATACATCCTACATGTTTAGTGGCCTCAAGGTCATAAGTATGGGTGCCTACATACCCATGAACACGACTCTACGAAACACTGCCCAATGTCCAGGGACTTAAAGCATAGGCTCTAATACAAACTTTGTCACATCCAAAAATACCCCCGAGATGTGACGGACACCCACCCACACCATTTGTCTAGAGAACCAAATATCCATACACACCCAAATATCCACGTACTAAGAATATAATATATGCAATGCCAAAACTCAATAATGCCCATTAAAATGGAATAATTATTAAACCAATAGCACATAGAAACTTTATGGAAAGAAATTGTCACTTAACAAAATATTTCTAGCAAAAATCCCACAATAAGATCATGGAGCATCTAAAAGAGTGATATGAGTTTAACTATCGGGCATACAAACCCCAAAAAGAAGAAAATATAAACTATAATAGATAGAGCTAAAGTAGTACGTTCCACGAACAACGCGAAGGCTCACCTCAACAACAAAGTCCATGAAGATCAACTCGTCAGCCAAAAGTCTTACCCTCAGCAGTAGTATCTGCATTTACATGCAAGTAAGGAGTGAACTATATATAAATATAACCCAGTAAGGTACTCAACTCGCTATTTTAATAACCTTGGAACAAGAGTTATAAAATACATGTGCACAATGAATATACATGAACAAACACAAGAATATACTTCATAACCAGCACAATAAGTTCAAACAACTATTCAAAAGGGTTACTACATGTCTCAATTCAATCCACACTCAAAACCTGACATAAACAACAGTGAAGGAAATCAACCAATCATCCCGACAAGTCAATTGCCGCATGTATAATGCTTTAAAAATGTACTACGACAACATATACAAAACCCCCCAACATATTAAAGAAGCATGGGTATGCCCCTAACATATAGCGGCACCTAAGTATGCCCCTAGTGACCGCATCACAGTAATACAGAAGGATATCCAGCATCACACCACATATAACTCATGAAAATATTTGATATTCTTTTCAAATAGGGTTGATTAAGGAACTTTGTAACACCCCCTAATTCTTTCTACCTAATCTGGATTAGATGCATAGAAGATACTGAGAAAAGACTAAGAGAAATTGCAGAAGAAGGATTCACGAGGGCCATTTACGACATGTACACAGGTTTATGACTCGTAGAATGGGTCTTTTAAAACCTTAGATGACTTAATGAAATTTTCTAAGTACGAGGCCTACATACAAGATGTTATATGTCCCGTAAATTATTCCATGGCTCGTAGATTAATATCGTAAATTGATGGTCCAAATATTAACTTTTCAGTATCTTGAATACGAATTAGCATATGACTCGTAGAACGTGTTAGGACTCGTAGAGAGGGGTTTTGTGACAAATTTCAATAACTAAAATTTTAGGACCTCTAGTTTACGAGAGGTTGTCTACGGCTTGTAGAATGGTCTATAGCCCGTAGACGGGATTTCGTAGACTCAGACAACAGTTTTTAAAAGGGGTATTTTTGTCCATTCTGATCCCTTTTTAATTAAATCCTTAGTCGCTTTAGGCTTGAATAAAGTCTTAAAACAGAACCCAAGGTATATTATCACCATTGTTCATGCTCAAGGGTTTCTTGAAAATACTAGAGGAGGGAGAAGAGCTAGAGTTCCTAATTCAAGCTCGAGGCTCGACTAGAGTTTGATTGTTTCTTCTATCCCCAAGTATGTGAGACTTGCTAAAGTGTGGAACTACATTCGTTCACATGCCCCCTTCACTTGTTTGAGTCAAGATTTGAAAAATGAGTTGAGATTTAGGAAATTCTATTATCCTAATATTGAAACTGTTGCATTTATTATGACTTCTCCTGATAATGTATGAAGTATTTGCTGCATTGCATAATTTCAAATATGATATGGACGTAAAGTTTATACTTGATACCATTAACCCTAAATTGCATGATTCTATGAAATTCTATGCATGGATGAGTTGAGGTATGAGTTGAGTAATTTGAGCATTGTCAAGCATGAAAAGCATATTGAACCTAGTCACTTATACTATCATGAAACTTAATTGCATTGCATGATGAGTCAAATTAAGTGACTCTGAATGACCATTTGAGTCTAAGTCGAGTTTGATTGTCTTCATAGATTGACTAAGTTGATGAGTAACTGAGATGAGCTGAGATGAGATAATCTAATAAGGTTGAGATTTGAGTTGATTGACTGAGCATTGAGGATTGAGTTGACTGATGAGCTGAGAATATTTTAATCTTGGGAGAAGTATCGAGCACCGAGCTAGAAGCGACTAAACGTCTACTCTAATCCACAACACTACATTGCCAGCATAGGATAGTCATGCACCTCATTCTAGTGACTCTTGTCCCAAATGTTTGACATTTACTATGGATCTATGAGAGAGTTGATCAACCTTTACCGTGACAAGTTTAAGATGGGCATGGCAATGATGTCACCTTCGTTGTTCATCACCAACCTAAAGGTGATGGGATTAAATGTTAGTTAAGAGAATCTCCCAAGAAGCATTGATTGAGCATGGCCTTTTAAATTGAGTTATAGTACTGAGCATATTTTAAAAAGTATGTTTTACTTTAAACTTGCATGTGCTGAGTTGATCCTTATTTTCTTGAGCTATTTTATGTACCAGTATATTCCATGTATTGACATCCATTTGGACCTGCATCATTTTGTGATGTAGATATAGGTGATAGAGGACTTTAGCCTGCGCATCATTGAGGTCCGGATCAGTGCATACCCCAGAGTTGGTGAGCCTCCTTGCTTTTCGGAGGAGCCCTTTTATCTTCTAATTTGATCGAGTACTTTTCTTTCCTTGATTTGGGGTGTTCATCGCCTGTCATGACACTATTTGGATTGTTGAATAGAGGCTTTGTAGACACTAAGTGGAGGATTTATTAATGTTATTTTTTATTCCAAACTTATTCAATGGAAACTATGAGTTAATAGAGTTACGTTTATCTTAATGATTCCTTTCTATTTGAGTTATTCTTCCACTGTTGAGTTGATATGACGATGAGGCCAGGTGGTTCTCTTAGGAAATCAACAATGGTTTTTCAAGTGTCGGCTACTCCAAGGGTACCCTCCCGGGGTGTGACAAACTTTGTATCAGAGCACAGAGTTCAAGAGTCCTAGGAAGTCTATGGAGCCGTCTCTAGTAGAGTCTTATTTATGGGTGTGTTATGCATGACACTTCATAAGTAGAAGGCTATAGGATATTAGGAATTTTTACACTTTCTTGTGTTTGGAATTCATGCAATAGAGTTATAACTATACAAAGTTGTCTTCTAACTCGTGTGTTACGCACTTACAGATCATGCCTCCTAAAAATGCACCGTAACCCAAAGGAATGCTTCAGCTAGCAATGCTAAAAACCCTACTTCAGAGGTGCCTCCCCGGATGGAATGAGGGGCCGAGGTCGACTAGCCAAAAAAGCTAGAGTTCCTTTGACACCTATCGCTCCACTTGCTCCTACAACAAAGGCTAATTTTAGAGGAGCTATCACCATGCTAACGTAGTTGGTAGCTGCCCAGAGTGGGAACTAGGCTCAAAGAGTCTGAGTTCCAGCTCTCAAGAGAAAACAACTTCCACCAGACTAAGAGACTTTTCGAGGATGAACCCACCAGTTTTCACTGGGCCAAAGGTTGAGGAAGACCCTCAGAACATTATTGGCGAGATGTGGAAGGTGTACAAAACTATGCATGTGACCCAGACTTCGAGAGTTGAGTATATTGCCTATCAGCTCAAGAATGTGGCTAATGTCTGGTACAATCAGTGGGAGGAGAGTTGAGGTGAGGATACTGATACTGCTGCTTGGAATTAGTTAAGGAGTGCCTTCCTCTATCACTTCTTTCCTCAAGGCTTGTGAGAGGCAGAGGTTTAGG
Source organism: Solanum medicagineum (assembly GCA_026153255.1). Lineage (NCBI taxonomy): Eukaryota > Viridiplantae > Streptophyta > Magnoliopsida > Solanales > Solanaceae > Solanum > Solanum medicagineum. Next base: position 30,335 of record JAPFFP010046728.1, read on the forward strand.
AGTTTGTAAACTGAAACTGGAGGGGCTGACTGTTAATGCGTACAACCTGAAATTCATCCAGTTATCCAGGTATGCCCCAGAGATGGTTCAGGATATGAAAGCAAGGTTGAGAAAATTCGTACCTTGGTTGCGTAAACATGTGAAGAAGGTGCACGAGTGTCACGGCCCAAGCTTAGGGCCTATACGTGACACGGCAAATTGGAACCCGAAGGGACCCAAACAAGTCTCTTAGCATAGCAATCACACAACCTTGGTCATGGAAGTAAAGTAAACAACAAGAAGAGAAAATAAAAATGGAAAATGGGACTAAGGGAAGTCTTTGATAGCATAAAACATAGAAGAGTCAAAGCTCATAGCATAAGTAGATCATTTGTTCCAACAACACCTGTAATCATAGATTAGAGTGGGGGGCAAGACACTTTCCGAGCTCATCCTCGTAGTATCAAGAGTTCAACATAAAGAGGAAACAAGTGACAAGAGTAAGATAGCTAATGTCCCTGAACTTGAGGACTCACCAAAGCTCTCCTTCCAAAATGCCAAGACTAGCCATGTGGAGTATGATCAAGAAGTGCTCTAGTTCCTACATGGTAACATCATGAAGGCATAGAGTATGCATTAGTATGTTTGAATGTACTATGTATGTAGGATACAGTGCAACAAGACATAGGAAACTTAGTCAAAATGCATAAACATAAGCAATGGGTAAGTATAGTTACAATATGGTATGCATGATCAATGCTTGAAGTAAAACATGCTTCTAAAACATATAACTTGAGAATATAGATTACATGTGTAGGAAGGGACCATACCCATAGACCAAGAAAACTATTATATGGAATCCAAGGCATATCATTCCCTTGGAAGGTAATTGAGGTATCTATTCCTCAACATGGTAGATGGGCATAGCACCCCCAATCATAGTGGTCAAGGTATATACCCGTCAACATGATAGATGGGAATAGCACCCCCCCCCCCCCCGTCAAAGTGGTCAAGGTATATAACCCTCAACATGGTAGATGGGCATAACATCCCCCATCAAAATGGCCAAGGTATATACCCCCCAACATGGTAGATGGACATAGCATCACCCATCATAGTGGTTGAGGCATGTCATCCCCTTAACAATGTGTGGTCAACTTGCAACACTACAGATACTTTTCATGAATTCAATGTATACACACAATCCCTTCATCATCATAGAGTCGCTTAGCTTGTAAATCATATCATAGACCATCTATAACCCAAGAATTCATGTCAAGACATTTTATCAAACACTTGGTGGGTGTGTAATGCTAGTTTTAAATCATGTAATTCAAGAGTGAAATCATGTGAGAGAACTTAATGTTAATCAACCCACCACAACATAAAAACCCTATGCAAGATAGCTTGAAATCCCTTATCAAACCTCATAATAGGTTATAGTTTCATAGCTCAAAACATGCATAGTCACAATATACAAACCATCTTATAGTATAAACTTGAAATAGGTAGACACGTATTTCCAATCATCATCTTATAAAACCCTTAACATAATTTGTAACCATAATTATAAAAAGTAATACCCCTTGGGAACATTTGTCCCCGACTGTCAAAGTAACGTATATGAGAGAAGTAATCATGAGGATTTTAGCCTAACATATGAATGGAACAAATGCATTTAAATATCAATTCAAAAACTTCAACATGGATGTCAAAATTACCATAAACTCGTCAACATAAACATGAATGCATACAAATGACATAAGAGCTGACACTTAAGACTTAAAATCATATAAGGGAACTTAAATTAGTACCTTAGGCTTGAAAAGAGTGGAAGGGATATTGGTATCGCTTTTGCATGTCTGCCTCGGCTTCCCATATGGCACTTCCAACTTGTTGGTTTCTGCAAAGAACCTTAACGGAAGCTACATCCTTGTTTCTCAAATCTTCACTTGTCTATCCAAAATTTCAACTGGAACCTCTTTATAAGTGAAATTATCTTTACCACACCCACAACATCCTAAGGTACAATAGCACTTGGGTCACCTAAACACTTTCTCAACATAGATACATGGAAGACCGGATGAATCATGTTCATATCAATGCTAAATTCCAATGCATAGGCCACCTTACCAATCCTCCTCAATGCTCTATAAGGACCCACAAACCTTGGGCTTAATTTACCCTTCTTGCCAAATCGGATTACGCTCTTCATAGGTGAGACTTTCAGGTAAACCCAATCACCAACTCTAAATTCAAGATCTTTCCTCCTCACATAGAAATATAAATTTTTGTCTACTTTAGGCTGTTTTCAATCTCTCCCATATCAACCTCACCTTCTCCATGGCCTCCATGACCAAATTTGGACCTAGCAAAGCCAGTTCCCCCATTTCAAACCACCCAACAGGTGATCTACAATGCCTACCATAAAGAGATTCAAAAGGAGCCATACTAATGCTTGAGTGGTAGCTATTGTTGTAAGCAAATTAAATGAGTGAAAGATGATCATCCAAACTACCCTTAAACTCCAAAACACAAGCTCTAAGCATATCCTCAAGAGTTTGGACAGTTCTCTCATCTTGGCCATCCGTTTGAGGGTGAAAGGCCTTGCTAAGCTTTACCTTGTACCAAGGCCTCTTCCGAAAGACCTCCAAAAGTGAGAAGTGAATTGACCACCATGATTCAAAATGATAGACAAAGGCACTCCATCCAATCTAACAAACTCTTGTATATACAACTTAACATAATCGTCGGCACCATAAGTAGTTTTGACTGGTAAGAAGTGAGCCGACTTTGTCATTCTATCAACCACAACCCAAATAGAATCAAAATGCTTTCTAGTCTTAGGCAA
>JAPFFP010046729.1:0-10803 GCA_026153255.1 Solanum medicagineum
CCGAGGGGTTGAGTATAACCTAGCCAGGGACGAACCCGATACAGTTTCACCACTGATCAGTTGGTCATTTGTATTACTGCTATGCACAGATTTTACAGTACAAATTTTACAGTAAAAGGTAAAGCAATATAAAGAACATAAAGTATATGATTGCAAAGTATATTTAAAGGTGGTCTCTTATCTTATACCATAGTTCTTTTTGAAATTGTACTTCATATATAGTATTTGCTACCTTACATATTTCGTACATTATTTCGTACTGAGTCCCTTGTGGGGGACCTGCATTTCATGCTGCAGGTGCAAGCACTAGTAGATCTCCCCAGTAGAGTTCAGGACATCCAGCTGCTATTACCAAGCTCCAGATTGATTCGGAGCTTTGTGTGTATTAATATCTTATATATTTGCATTACATAGTTAATTCAGACGGGGCCTATCACGAACATTTACGGATACTTTTTCTTGCTAGAGGCTTTGTAGATTTTGTAAATTAACGCGTGGTCATGTCTCATACTTTAGACAACATGGCCCCAACGGCATAGCTATACGCGTCTCCTTTTGAGCTTGTTAATACCGTTTATCGTCTTAGAAGCATGCCAAACATAGAAATCCTTGATAATATTTATACAAAGTGCCTAGATATAGGTTGGTTCTCCCGAGCCTTATCAGTAACGGGTGCCAGTCGACCCTAACGGGACTATGGGGTGTGACATCCATACATTGTCACTTTCAAATCAGCATACACACGTAGATGACAAGTTACATGAGTTCTATTTGCCAAACAAAGTTCATGAGTTGTTTCATTTCATATGCACTTTATTAACTGTGTAACATACTCTTTTCATTATCATATTGTCTTGTGTAATTATCTACATGTCACATGTTACATATATAGTCCTACAATTCCAATATTGTGATCACCAAAAGAATCATCTCAAAGGTAATTGAATGGTAAAGTATCTTGTTTATTGATGGGTGGTAGCCCGAGGGGTGGAAGAATCACCTAGCCAGGGATGATCCCATCACGGGTGGTAGCCCGAGGGGTTAAGGAAGAACCTAGCCTGGGACGATACCGATATAGTTTACCACTGATCAATTGGTCATTTGTATTACAGTTGTGCACAGATTATACAATAAAGGTAAAGTAATATAAAGAACATAAAGTACATGATCCCTCAGTACAACTATAGGTGGTCTCTTCTAGTAGACCAGAGTAAAGTCTCACTTGAGTTATTACACTCATATACAGTGTTTTCTGCCCTGCATATTCAGTATATTATCTCGTCCTGATGTCCCTTGCGGGGGACCTACATTTCATGTTGCTGGTACAGGTGCTAGAAGATCTCCCCAGTAGGAGTACATGATATTCAGCTGCAGTTACCAAGCTCCAGGTTGCTTTGGGGCTTTATGTATGGCTAGAACTTATATGTTTGTATTATACAGTTTGTTCAGGGCCTGTCTCGACCCTTATCAGATATTTTTCTTTGTCTAGAGGCTTTGCAAACTATGTAAATTAAAGTGTAGTCATGTCTCGTACTTTAGACACCGTGGCCCCATCGGCCTAGTCATATGCATTTCCTTTTGGCTTGTTATCACCCTTCTTCATCTTCTAAGTCGTGCCATAGAGTTGTGGTAAGATTTTCCCCCAAACAATTATTCTTAGCTATGCCAGATCATGCCAAACACTAGAGGAAGAAGGGCCCAAACTCCCAAAGAGCAACTTACCAATGGTGAGCTACAAGATGCTCTCACTTTGCTTGCCCAAGTTGGCCAGCCAAGTCAATCAAGGGGGCCCAAGCCCCTCATGCTACTACGCCTGGAACCAGGGTAAGGGACTTCATGAGGTTGAATCCTCTGTTGTTCTATGGGTCAAAGGTGGATAAAGATCCACAAGAGTTCGTTGATGAGCTCTACATGATTTTAAATATCATTGATGTTAGGCCGATTGAAAAGGCGGAGTTGGTGGTGTACTATCTCAAATGGATAGCCCAAATATTGTATGACCAATGGAAGGGGGAGAAGGGAATCGGTAATGTGGTGCTTTGGGAGGAGTTCAAATTGGCTTTCCTTAATCGGTTTTTCACTCTTGATCTTAGGGAAGCTAAGCTGTTAGAGTTCATGAACTTGAGATAAGGTGCTATGAGTGTGAGGGAGCCCTCAAGATTAATCAAATTTCAAAGTTTTCTCCTCATTTGGTGGCCGATCCTAGATTTAGAATAAACAAGTCTGTGATGGGGGTCTCCGACTTGGTGAGTGACGAATTCCGGCCCGATTTGCTAATTAGTGACATGGACTTGTCTCGGTTGACAACATATGCTGAGCAAATAGAGGAGGAAAAGTTGGGAAAGTGGAGGGGGCATGAGGCCAAGAGGGCCCGTCTTGGAAAGGAGTGGCCCGTTAATCATGGACAAGGGTTTCATCATACTACTAATAGAGGGTTTGCCAACGACTTCCCTAGGTCTCAAGGTGTTGGTGTTGTGGATCCCATTGATGTGTCTCCTACATATAGGAAGCATCATAGGGGCCCATTATTGAATGGTTCAAATGCATGCTCTGATTGTGGGAGCTTGGTCAAAAAATGGTGGATTGTCCAAGGAACCGTGGCAAGGGCCGGGGTGCAAATACAGTTCCATTGGGTAGAGGTGGTCCTCGAGGTGGTGCCCTAAATCACAATCGGTTTTATACCATTCAAGGGAGGCAAGGGGTTGGTGAGGTTCCCAATGTTGTTACTGGTATGTTGAAAAGCTTTGACTTTAATGTTTATTCTTTTATTGATCCAAGTGCCACTCTTTCTTTTGTTACGCCCTTTGTTGCCCAAAAGTTTCATGTTGACCCCGAGTTGTTGCATTCCTAGGAAATTTTATAAAAGTTGTCCTATTTGCATTTTGCATAAGTTTTTGCCTTGTGATCTTGTTAGGAAATTTTATAAAAGTTGTCCTATTTGCATTTTGCATAAGTTTTTGCCTTGTGATCTTGTCGAATCAGACATGGTAGATTTTGATGTCATTCTTGGGAAGGATTGATTGCATTCCTACTATGCTTTTATTGATTGCAGAACCCATAGAGTCAAATTTCAATTCCCAAATGAACCTGTCCTTGAGTGGGAAAGTCAAGATGTGGTGGTTAAAGGTAGATTCATCTCTTGCATTAAAGCCAGTATGTTGATCTCTAAAGGGTGTCTTTACCATCTTGTGAGGGTTAGGGATGGAGTCTAAAGTCCTTCCCATAGAGTCGGTTCCAATTGTAAATGAGTTTCTTGAATTCTTCCCAAATGATCTTCCCACTGTTCCTCCCAAAATGGAAATACATTTTGGTATATAACTCCTTCCCGATACTCAACGTATCTCCATTTCTCCTTACCATATGGCCCCAACCGAGTTGAAGGAGTTAAAGGAACAATTGAAAGATTTATTGGAGAAGGGATTTATTAGACCTAGCCAATCACCTTGGGGTACACCAGTGTTGTTTGCTAAGAAGATTGGTGTGTCCCTTAGAATGTGTATTCAACTACCGGCAACTCGATGGGGTCACCATTTAAACTAGGTGTCCTCTTCTAAGAATTGATGATTTGTTTGACCAATTGCAAGGGACTAGCGTTTTTATAAGATTGATCTTTGGTCCGAATATCATCAAGTGAGGGTGAGGGAGTGTGATATTACCAAGACGGTCTTTTGGACTAGCTATGGGCATTATGAGTTCGTTGTGATGTCTTTTAGGTTGACTAATGCACCGGCCATCGTCATGGACCTTTTGAGTAGGGTCTTAAACCCTACCTTGATTCCTTTGTTGTGGTCTTCATTGATGATATTTTGATATATTCCCATAGTAGGGAGAAGCATATGGGGCATTTGAGGGTTTTGTTGTAATGATTGAGGGAGGAGAAATTGTATGGAAAATATGAAAAGTGTGAATTTTGGTTGAAGGAGGTTGCATTTTTGGGTCATGTGGTGTCGGAGAATAGTATTAAGGTGGATTCCTAGAAGGTCGATGTGATTAGAAATTGGCCTAAACCATTGACCCAGTCAGATATTAGGATCTTCTTGGGCCTAGTGGGTTATTAAAGAAGGTTTGTGAATGGGTTTTCCTCCATTACTTCCCCTGTGACAAAATTGACTCAAAAGAAATTTAAGTTTGTGTGGACCAATGATTGTGAGTGGAGCTTCCAAACATTGAAAGACAAGCTTGTGTCCGCTTCTATATTGTTACTACCGGATGGGCTTGAGGGATTTGTGGTGTATAGTGATGCTTTCCAGGTTGGTGTGGGTTGTGTGTTAGTGCAAAATGGTAAGGTCATAGCTTATGCATCTAGACAACTCAAGGTATATGAAAGGAACTACCCTACCCATGATCTAAAGTTAGCTGTTGTTGTGTTAGCATTGAAGATTTGGCGTCACTAATTTTATGAGGTGCATGTGAATGTGTTCACCAATCATAAGAGCCTCCAATATGTCTTCACTCAAAAAGATCTCAACTTGAGGCAAAGGAGATGGTTGGAACTTCTTAAAGACTATGACATGAGTGTGCATTACCATCTCGATAAGGCAAATGTTGTGGCAGATGCTTTGAATCGGGTGCCTATGGGTAGCCTAGCTCATTTTAATGGTGGTGATAGGTAAGTACCTAGGGAGGTGCATCAATTGGCTAGATTGGGGTTAGGTTGGAAGAAGTAGGTGACGGTGTTGTTATTGTTAAAGGGTCTAAATCTTCATTGGTTGATGAGGTGATAGCAAAACAAGATCTTGACTCCTCTTTGCTTGAATTGAAAGCCTTGGTAAAAGAGGGCAAAGTAGAGGTTTCCTCCCAAGGGGGAGATGGTGCCCTTATGTACCAAGGTAGGTTGTGTATGCCTTGTGTTGGTTGTTTGAGAGAGAAAATCCTTGATGAGGCCCATAATTCTTCTTACTCTATCCATCCTGGTTCCACCAAAATGTATAAAGACTTGAGGGATGTATATTGGTTGGGAGGAATGAAGAGGGACATTGCCAAATTCATTTTTGGTTGCCATGGTTGTGTCAGGCCCAAAGTCCCGTTAGGGCAGACTAGAAGCCTTTGCTGATGAGGCTCGGGAGAACCAACCTGTATCTTGCGCTTCTACATATATTATAAGGGATTTCCACATTAGACATGCCTTTAAGAAAATAAACAGTGTAACAAGCCAAAAGGAAATGCATATGGCTAGGACGTTGGGGCTACGGTGTTTAAAGTACGAGACATGACCACACTTTAATTAACATAGTCTACAAAGCCTATAGATAAAGAAAAGTATCTGATAAGGGTCAGAATAGGCCCTGCCCCGCCTTGACTAACTGTACAATACAAAAACATAAGCTCTAGACACACACAAAACTCCGAAGCAACCTAGAGCATGGTAACAGAAGTTGGATATCCTGTACTCCTACTAGGGAGATCTACTAGCACCTGTATTTGCAGCATGAAATGTAGGCCCCCCCAAGGGACGTCAGTATGAGATAATGTACTGAATATGTAAGTCAGAAAATACTATATACGAAGTAACAGCTCAAATGAAACTATGCACTGGTGTAGGATAAGAGACCACCTTTAGTAATACTGTGGGATCATGTACATTATGTTCTTTTGATTACTTTACCTTTACTGTATAATATGTGCAAAATATGTTACAAATGACCAGCTAATCAGTGGTAAATCTATATCAGGATCGGCCCGGGCTAAGTTTTTCCTTTAACCCCTTGGGCTACCCTCCGTGATAGGATCGACCCTGGCTAGGAGATTCTTCCACCCCTCGGGTTACCACCCATCAATAAGCAGTATACTTTACTTTTTAGTTATCTTTGAGATGATTCTTTTGGTGGTCTCAATATTGGAGTTGTAGAGCTGTATATGTAGCATGCAACATGTAGATAATCATACAAGACAATATTAAAATAAAAAGAGTACGTTACACAAATAATGAAATGCGTGTGAGATGAAACAACTCGTGAACTTTATTTAGCAACAAGAACCCATGTAACTCCGTATCCAAGTATGTATGTAGAGTTGAAGGTAACTATGTGTATAAGCATATCAACATGTGAAAGAGTGGAGATACGGTTAGTAGTTGTCTCAGAGTTGGTAAGTGCCTTCATGTGCCAAGGAGGGATCTACGTTTCATGCCAAAAAATATGAACTCAAGTAGCCTTACATACCTTGTTGTATGGCCTTGATATTACCTCGAGATAACCTTCCCTTCCTCCAAATATTTATCTACAATATAGTACGTTCTAAAACTAGCATTAGTAGCCAATAGATACATCTTGGCAGCCCAATCTCACAAAAAAAACAACATGCAGGCAGCAAGCGGGTATTTGTAAACCCGAGCATATTCTTTGAACCTTTCTGACCCTGGTTGTATTTTCTAACACATTATAATATACACATCATGTGCAGCATGTTCTAGTGCCATAACAGTCTTACAACAACCCACAAAGCACAACATATAACAATTCTATGCAACCTACAAATAGGCGGTATAACGTTACGTCCTTTTGCCACATTTGATGTCGGCAATTCCAAACCTGTTTCAACTTTACCCAAACTATCCACAACACATCTATACATAACATCAGGCTTAAAATAGTCTAAGAATAGTACCAAAGCAGTCATTAAGGACGTGAGGCAATATGTCACGCCCCAAAGTCCCGTAGGGCGGACCGACACCCGTTGCCGATAAGGCTCGGGAGAACCAACCTGTAACTATATGCATTCTATACATATTATAAGGGGTTTCTACCTTTAACATGCCTTAAGCAGATAAACAGTGATAACAAGCCAAAAGGAAATGCATATGACTAGGCCGTTGGGGCCACGGTGTTTAAAGTACGAGACATGACTTCACTTTTACTTTACATAGTCTACAAAGCCTCTAAATAAAGAGAAACATCTGACAAGGGTCGGGACAGGCCCCACCTCAACTAACTATACAATATAAACATAAGCTCTAGACATACACAAAGCCCCGAAGCAACCTGGAGCTTGGTGACAGCAACTGAATATCCTGTACTCCTACTGGGAAGATCTACTAGCACCTCAATTATTTTACTTCATTTAAGGCCGTAAACTCCTTAATCTAATGTTAAAAATGTATACCCTCGATCCCCTTAAGCGTTAGACGCACATATAGCCCATTAACGCGAGATTCAAACACTTTTAAAATTTAGCGTCAATTTGTCCAATTGATGTCATGTTTCCTTTGAATTGTACTAGTATTGGAAGGTGTGGGGTGTTACACAATAACGTCCTATCCAACAGCCCACAAGTTCGTATTAAGAACGCAATTGAGATATCCTATAAGAACTCTCAATTTTGCGGATTGTAAAAGTGGTGCAGTAGCCTTTATATATCATTTAAGAAGCAATACTCATTAAAAAAATAGCCTCACTTCATAATCAATCAAACCAAAAAGAGAAAAGCTTCAAAATAAACAAGAAAAATGTATAACAATCTTGGAACACACGCTGTCCAAAAATTTCAGCAAACACCTAACCAACATAGTTTCTTGTTTTTCATGAAGAAACCTTACTAAACACACATCTGTAATCACTTACCTTTACCTTCAAGGTTGAAATCCTCCTTAAGAACCCTAAAATGTTCCTTTGGCTGCTTTACAAAGTCAAGAAAGGGTTGAGAGAAGACTTGGAGAGCAATCTGATTTTTTTATTTTTGTTCAAGTTGAAAATGATTTATGAGAGCTGTTTTAAACCCTTTTTAAAAGGGGAATTTGGCTGACCTACAAAGGAATTTTTAGCCTTATTTTACCAAGCTAGTGCTGCAGCTTTTTGCCCCTTTCACTTGGGCCTTATTGGGTTCAAATTGGTTGGGCCTTGGCTGCCCATTTCTCCCTTTCCTCCTTACCTAGTTTTGGGCCCAATTAGTCAAGTGGGTTGTGGTGTTCTTGGGGCCTTTAATTTTTCATCTTGGGCAGAAAATAAAGTCCATTTACGATGGTAAAACACTGGCTAAAGTTACACCCTTAACTCAGGCTTTATTCATAATTAGACTTAGACAAATTCGACGTCGGGCCTCGTCTCCGTTTAGCTAGAAATTTAAGCTAATCAAGTAGGTGACTCACCTGCTAGCTTACTAAGTCCTACAAGCACCTCAATTTTCTCACTTTGTTTAGGGTCGTGATCTCCTCAATTTGACACAAAACATGTACACTCGACCCTCTTAAGCGTTAGACACACATATAGTCCTATAACATGAGATTTAAGCACTTTAAAAAAATGGGCTCTAATTTGACCAAACCATATCATGTTTCATTTGTATGGTACTAGCATTGCAAGATGTGGGTTGTTACATCCTCCCTCCCTTAGGAACATTCATCCTCCAATGTTAGCATAATTGGGTAGCTTAACCAAGTTTAAACCCTTACTTACACAAACCTTTGACAACACATTAAGTATTTAATCACACGTATCTATTAGTGTCCCAATTTTGCATATTGGACTTCCTCTTCAGCTTCAAATAAGTAAGGGTATTTTGATTTCATCACTTCTCAGCCTCCCATGTTATCGCTTCTTCTTGCTGGTGCCTCCATAGTACTTTGACTGAAGCTATTTCTTTATTTCTTAGCTTCTTAACTTGACGATCTAGAATAGCAATTGGTACCTCTTCATATGTGAGATCTTCTGAAACCTTCACGTCTTTAATAGGAGTGACACGGGATGGATCACCTATGCATTTTCGAAGCATTGAGCCATGAAAAACTCTATGAACCATTGAAAGCTCCCAGGGTAGCTCTAGTTCATATGAAACCTACCAGAACTTCTTAATAATTTTATATGGCTCTATGTCATGTGGGCTCAGTTTTCCTTTCTTACCAAACCTCATAACCCCTTTCATTGGAGACACTTTTAAAAATATCCAATCACCTATTGAGAATTCCAGTCCTCTCCTTCTAGCATCCGCATATGATTTGTGAAGATTTTGGGCTGTTTCTAGCCGCTGCTGTATTACCTTAACTTTTCCATGGCTTGTTGTACTAGATCTAGCCCAAGCAAGGTGGTTTCACCGATTTCAAACCATCAAATTGACGATCTACATTTCCTTCCATGCAAAGCTTCATAAGGTACCATATTGATACTTGAGTGGTAGCTATTATTATAGGCAAATTCAATAAGTGGATAATGGTCCACCCAACTACCTTTAATGTCTAATGCACAAGCTTGTAACATATCTTCAAGTGTCTTAATGGTGCTTTATGCTTGAATGTCTGTTTGAGGGTGAAATGTTATACTTAAATTCACATGTGTCCCTAAAATATAATGGAGATTGGGACTCCATTTAGCCTTACTGTCTCTTTGAGGTATATCTTGGCATACTCTTCAGCCGTATAATCACTCTTGACAGGCAAGAAGTGTGCTGACTTTGTGAGTCTGCCAACTATTACCTATATTGAGTCAACCTTCTGAAATGAGCGAGGCAAACTAGTAACAAAATCCATATTGATCATATCCCAGTTCCATGTTGGAAGCTCGATATGTTGCATATAACCTCCTGGCTTTTGGTTTTCTACTTTCACTTGTTGGCAATTTGAACATTGAGCCACAAATTCTACAAGGTCCTTTATCAAGCCTCCCCACCAAAACATTCCCTTTAAGTCATGATACATCTTAGTTGATCCTGGATAGATGGAATATCGAGAATGATGGGCTTCTTCCATTATCCACTTTCTCAATCCATTAGTATTAGGCACACATAATCTATTTTGGCAGTAAAGTACTCCATTTTGTGAAAGGTCAAAGCCCTTTATCGTACCCTGACTTACCTTTTCCTTAAGCTGTCATAGAATAGGATCCTCGAACTATTTTTCTTTCACCTCCATTACTAACGAAGACGCTACTGCATTATTTACAATAACCCCTTCCTTTGGAGTTTCAAGAAGGCGAACTCCCAAACTGGGTAGCTGAAGTAGATCCTTAGCCACTCTTTGACTCACCACAACTTGATCACCAGTATTCATGGTTGCCTTACGACTCATACCGCATTTTCCTTCCCCAAATAGTATAGTATATCAACGTCATAATCCTTTACTAGCTCTAGCCATCTCAGCTGTCTTAAGTTTAGGTCTTTCTTCTTAAAGATATATTGTAAACTCGTATGGTCAGTATATAAGTCAACGTGAACCCTATACAAATAGTTGTGGGTGAGAAATCAGCAGAGCGGTGCTACTACTGGCATAGGAGGCGGGACGAACCGCCTTTATGCAATAGGTAATCGACAAGATCAGGAGGCGGCACCAGATGTTGTCACGGGTATGTTTTGAGTCTTTACCTTTGATTGTTACGCATTGCTTGATCTGGGTGCCACTTTGTCTTTTGTGACCCCTTATGTGGTTAGTAAGTTTGGGATTCTTCCAAAGTGTTTGCTTGAAACGTTTGTTGTTTCCACTCCTACTGACGAGTCTATATTGTTTGAGAGAGTTTACAGGGACTGTGTGGTGTCCATTTATCATAGAGACACCTTAGCTGATTTGGTAGAATTGGAGATGGTTAATTTTGATGTGATACTTGGCATAGATTGGCTCCCTGCTTGTTATGCTTTTGTTGACTGTTGAACCCAAATTGTTTGGTTCCCATTTCCTAATGAGTCTGTTCTAGAGTGAAATGGAGTTTTGTTGCACCTAAGAGCAAGTTTATCTCTTATCTTAGAGCGAGAAAGTTGATCTTCAAAGGTTGTATTTACCACCTCGTGCGAGTTAAGTCAGATGATGCTGAATCTTCAACTCTTGAGTCAGTCCCTATTGTGAATGAGTTTCCTACGGTATTTCCTGATGATCTACTAGAGTCC
>JAPFFP010046730.1:0-10803 GCA_026153255.1 Solanum medicagineum
TGTGTACTTTTCTTGTTAATTAAGAGGTTTTTCTCTTGTTGGCTGGCTTTATTATGTATTAGTACTTAATTATGCAATGAAGATTTGTTTTACAGTAGTGTGAAAAGGCTGATTAACTACTTTTACAGTCTACAAAAGTGAGTCGTTATATGATATCGCAATTACAGCTTCGTATGACTTGTGGACTGTTGGAGAGAAAGCTGTTGCTTCACATCCTTAATAACTGATTTGTTGCTATTCTTAAACTGTTTCATAGCTGGTTGTATATATGAATTATTCTGGAACAGTTAGGTTAAGGTTGGAACCGATTTGGAATTGTTAAGGTCAAAAGGTAGCGAGGTGAGGTAACGTTATGCTGCCCGTTTTTAGGTGATGTAGAATTGTTATGTACTGTGTTTGTGGGCTGTTGTAAGGATGTTATGACACTAGAACAGGCTATCCATGATGCTTATATGTGGATGTGTACTGTAAAATATGATTAGAGGCAGAACCGGTTGAAGGAACACGCTAGGGTTTATAATTGCCTGTTTGCTGCCTGTGTGTTGTTTTGTATGCAATTGGGCTGCCGAGGTGTGTATATTGGCTGCTAATACTAGTTTTATCACCTACTATGTTGTAGATAACTGTTTGAAGGAAGGGAAGGTTGTTTTGAGATAGTAAAGAGGTCCGACGACGAGGTATGTAAGGTTACTTGATTTTGTATCATTTGGCATGAAACATAGATCCCTCCTTGGCACATAAAGGAATTACCAACTCTGACATAACTATTGACTATGTCTACAATCTTGTACATGTATATATGCTCCAGTACACAGTCACCTTCATATATCAATACATACATAAATACCAAGTTACTTGGGTCATTTTTGACAAATAAAGTTCACAAGTTGTTCTATTCCATATGCATTTCATTGTTTACGTAACGTACCCTTTTCATTGTCATTTTGTTTTGTATGATTATATACATGTCACAGGCTACATATATAGTTCTACAGCTCCAATATAGTGACCACCAAAAGAACCATCTCAAATATAATTGAAAGATAAAGTATACAGTTTTGACGGGTGGTAGCCCAAGGGGGTTCAAAAGAACCTAGCATAGGGACGATCCCGGTATCCCGAGGAGGGGGAAGAATCACCTAGCAAGGGAAATTCTCATTACGGGTGGTGGCTCGAGAGGGTTCAAGAAGAACCTAGCAAAGGGATGATCCCGATACAGTTTACCACTGATCAGTTGGTCATTTGTATTACAGCTGTGCACAGATTTTACTGTAAAGGTAAAGTAATATAAAGGACATAAAGCACAGAATCCCACAGTATAACTAAAGGTGGTCTCTTATGCTACATCAGTCTACAGTTGCACTTGAGTTGTTATATCACATACAGTGTTCCCTACCTTACATACTCAGTACAGTATCTCGTACTGATGTCCCTTACGGGGGACCTGTATTTCATGCTGCAGGTACAGGTGCTAGTAGATCTCTCTTGTAGGAGTACAAGATTTTCAGCTACTGTCACCAAGCTCCAGGTTGCTTCGGGGCTTTGTATATTTCTAGAGCTTATGTTTATATTGTACAGTTAGCTGAGGCGGGGCCTTTCCCGACCCTTGTCAGATGTTTCTCTTTATTTAGAGGCTTTGTAGACTATGTAAAGCAAAATATAGTCATGTCTCGTACTTTAGACAGCGTGGCCCCAACGGCCTAGTCATATGCATTTCCTTTTGGCTTGTTATCACTGTTTATTTGCTTTAAGATATGTTGAAGGTTGAAATCCCTTATAATATGTATAGTAAGCGCATAGTTACAGGTTGGTTCTCCCGAGCCTTATCGGCAACGAGTGCTAGTCTACCCTAACGGGACTTTGGGGTGTGACAACCGTCGACTTCATTTCTGTCTTCATTGTCTTATACATATCTTAAGCCTCCATGTTTCATCCTCATCCACACACTCCAACCATTTTTTATAGGAAACCTTCTTATTTTCAACTTTGCCTTGAACTTCTCTATTCAACCACCAATCACCTTGACGTCCACCAAAGGACCTTATCGATACCCCTAGTACCTTGGTAGCTACTTTTCTAATGTAACCAGTAGTCATGTCCCACATGTTGTCCACATCCCCAGTATTACTTCAAGCCCTCGTACTACTTAACTTCTGCCTTATCTCCTATGAAGGGCAGGATTCAAGCCCTTCATCTAATCCTAGATCAGTCATAAAGGACCTTCTTACTCTTATCCCTCTTGATTTTTAAATCTATTACCAAAAGCCTATGTTGTTTGGAAATGTTTTCACTCAAAATAACCTCACAATCCTTACAAAGGCCTCTATCACCCTTCTAAAAGAGTAAGTAATCAATTTGAGACTTAGTTACCATACTACGAAAGGTAACCAAATGATTTTCCCTCTTTCAAAAATATGAGTTAACAATGACCAACTAAAAGACTTGAGAAAAATCCAAGAGAGATAACCCACCTCCATTCCTTTCCCCCAATACCACTCCTCCATGAACATGTTCATAATCACTAGAAGTTGCACCGATATGTCCATTAAAATATCTCCCAATGAAGGTCTTTTCGGTGTTCAGGAAACCTCTCACAACCTCATCTAAATCCTCCAAAAAGAGCTTTTTGACATCCTCATCTTGTCCCACTTGAAGCGCATAAGTACTAACAATATTCATAATATATCTACTGATAGTAAGTTTAATCGACATCATCTTATCATTAATCCTCCTAATCTCAGCCACATACTTTATAATGTCCTCGTCTGGATACTGACTCCATTTCTATCCCTAGATCCTTCGGGGTACCATAATTTAAAACCATCCACGTTCCAAGATTTGGTACTTACCCATCTAGTCTCCTCAACACATGCTATATTAATCTATTTTCTCTTAAGACTCTTCACTATCTCTGTGGACTTCTTTATAAGTGTCCCTATGTTCCATGATCCTACTCTTAACTTCATCAAGCCTGTCCCCGTCTTACAATTACTACCCCTCATCTTGGACTCCAGCTAAAGACATGACCTTAGCATACCATTAGTCTCTGACGCCACTAAACTAAGAACAGATAACTCGATAGACTATAGTAGATCAGGAAGATACAAAAACTCAAAATAGTGCAAACAATCCGATGATATAATAGTATATAGAACAGTAAAATATATAGTAGAACAATGCACAATAATCAATACGCAAAAATGAGAAATAAAAAACAATAACTGTGGGAAATTCAATAAGCTCTCTAAAAATAAGTTTCCCACCATAAACAAGTCAAAGAAAAGAAACACAATTCAATTTCACAATAAACAGTCAACAAATCAATTCAAAAAAGTTGATGTATTTCTGCAACAAACAAGCAAAGAAAGAGAAACACAATTCAATTTCACAATAAACAAGTTAAATAATAGCAACTCAATTGAAGAAAATTGATACATTTTCACAACAAACAATTCAAAGAAGAGAAAACGAATTTAATTTTATAATAAACAAGTTAAATATCAACAAAGCAATTTAAGAAATTTGATATATTTTCACAATAAACATGTCAAAGAAGAGAAAACCTATTCAATTTCACAACAAACAAGTCAAATAACAGTAACCCAATTCAAGAAAATTGACCTATTTTTATAATGTATATGAATTTTCAAACCCAGGACAAGAAATAAAAGAAGAACGAAATGATAGAACCTGGTTTATATTTCACTAAAAAGTATTTTCTTGATGCTTCATTAGAATCCACTAAAACCTGACAAATTTTGGTATAGAAATTGGTCACTGGAATCTTTTGCCGTCAATGGAAAAGCTCTTTTCGTCAAAACTTTATAACAATTAATTGAGTTGATAAAATGACTAGGAATGTATTCATCATGGTAGTTTGAGGTCATTAATATCTTGCTTTGTGGAACATATATTTTAACTTCGTTACATTGTTTCATTACAGATGAAGAGAGAAAAAATGGGAAGTTTTAAAAAAAATACAAAAATGTTGCAAGTTAGAATACGTTGAGTAAATTTAGGTTAATCTTTACATAGTTTCCTGCTTTGTAAACTTTCCATTCGTTTTCGAATATCTATATATCTAGTTTTCATCCTCCACAATTTTTTCTAAAACATGCTACATGAAACAATGTCCATTTCTCAAGGTAGTCATTATTTGGACAAATAGGTGTTGCATGTAATATTTTAGATTATAATAGAAGACTTACTCTTTCTATTCATCTTTGTTTTTTAATAAAGACCTATCGGGCTATTTTATTTAAAAATAGAACAGCTCAGCCCATACAGCCGAGATTGAATTTAGACAAAATAGCATAACAAAATACAATCAATTTAGGAAAGGGGAAATAGATGGACAAATCTAGAAAGAGGAAATCGAAGCATCCAGATCTTCGATGTCGGTGCTCGTATTATGAGGTTCCCCGTGGAGAACGATCTTCAAGAATCTTGACGATGCCGGAATATTATCATAATATAGGGGAAGAAGAACTTTGAGCGTTTTTTCCTCGTATCTATCGTCATTAGGATTTTCCAGCAGCTCTTTTTCATTCTTTCTCAATTTTCTCGGTTGTCTTGAAAATCTTTTCCCTGACGAGCAGGAGTCTCCGGCAATTGGGTTTCTCTCTCTCTTGATCCAATCTCTCAGATCCAAAAATTACTCGACTTGTACATTTTTGCATCAAATCAAAACCCTAGAAATTGGAGAAAGTATTTGGGGCGATCCATTGACAGCCCCATCTTCTAAAACCATTTTGTAAGGTATAGCAAATCAACAACTTTTCTTCAGTACATCATTCCAGCAAAGAGTACCACCGACGTCATTACTCAAGATTCCAGTGTGAATTTCCGATGAGATAGTCCAGCAAGAAGCAGATCCGGGCGATGTTTTCCATTGACATCTACAATTTTTATTTGCCGGTATTTTTCTAGCAACATTCAACAATTTTGTGACCAGACTACATGTGATATCTTCCAATATCTTGTTATTTCTTATTTTAATCAATTGTATTTTTTTTTCTTTTTCCATATGTAGTTTATTTGGCTTAAGGATTTTTGAGACGAGGGTTCCCAGGAAACGACCTCTCTATCTCGGTGAGGTAGTTGTTAGGTCTGCATACATAGAGGGCTCCCTTGGTGGAATAGAACGAGGAGTCCAATGCAAGGGAATTACCGGGTTTTGTTTACCATTTCCAGACCCCACTTGTGGGATTCCACTGGGTATGTTGTTGTTGTTGTTGTTGTTTATCCAAGAAGCTCTATTAGGTGACTTTGACATCTCAAGTTAGTTCTCCTTACATAAATCTACCATTCAATAGATTGAATCCCACAATAAGGACTGATATCACCATTGAATTTTAAATTCTTAAAAGATTAACCAAGCTTCCTATACAGCTAATCTAATGGCTTGCCAATGAATGTAGCATTTCTTCTTCAGAGGTCAAAAGGAGTAATTTTGAAACCTTCAACAACAGCTTGAATTTCTTTAGTCTCTTCTTTAAAGGATTGAACCCGACTAGGTTAAACCACCATCTAAGTCAAGAATATCGATATCCTATGTTGTTTTATGAGTTATGTTACTGGTGTATGAATAATCAATTGTTGTATTAAAACACTAATCTCAATCTTTCAGTCCTGATTTCATACCATTTGCAACACCTAAAAGCTCTCACCACGTGCATAGTGTTTTAACCAACTAAAAAATATTTCAGATGTCAAATATTGAACTGGTAGTTTATTTCTCTACACTTCTCTTTTGTATCCATTAACCATCTTGTGATGAGAAGTCCCACATTGACAAAACATAAGAGAAATACTGGGTATATAAGTAAAAGACTAGTCTATATACTGTGAGACGCTTTTTGTGGTGAGCCAAAGGGACAAATCCTTGATGGGCTAGGCCCAAGAGCGAACAATACTTCACAGTGTTGGGCCAGGTGGTACCAGAGCCACTTTTGTGTTAGCCTTTCGATGTGGGCCAAAGTTCACTTGAGTTTAGGCAAATATCGGTGAGGCGGGATGAACCTCTAAGTATACGGAATCCCATGCGGTAGGGCAAACCTCAGTGAGGACGCTGAGTCTATAGAGGGGGTGTATTTAGCAACCCATCTTGAGATGAGAAGTCCCAAATCGGCAAAACACAAGAGAGATGTTGCGTATATAAGTAAAGGACTAGTCTATATACTGTGAGACGCCTTTTAAGGTGAGTCCGAAGAGACAAATCCGTGATGGGCTAAGCCCAAGAGTGGATAATACTTCACAGTGTTGGGCCAAGTCATTACATCCATACTACACATTGTGAAACGATCAACCCTAAACCATTTGAATATACTGTGGAACCTGTAAATTTAATTCTCATGTATGGTGTTTTGTACTTGTCAGGGACGACTATCTTTTATACTGAACTGGTCACTTTCTGAAAAGATTTATATTCATAAGTACTTGCAAAATGAAAAGTCAAGTTAGCAAAGAGGTCTGCCAGAGTATTTCCCTACTATAAAAAGTGGAGCTCTTACTGATAGCACCTCCCTTAGCATGTTCATGGAGTTGACCACCATTGTCACACTCCAAATATTTTCTAAATCTAACATTTTCTTTTTCTATTTAAATAATTGGATAAATTTTCTCCTTCATTTAGTGTAAGGTGGTAGAAAGAAAAAATGAGAAATCAAAGAAAGAGAAGAAAAACTCATACATCTTTTTGTTTTGCTCTCTCAAAATCTTCACAAGCTAAAAAATGAATTTTGATACTTCCATCAATTGTGAGAAAACTAATTGCGTAGATGTTTCTCCAACCTATGTTGGCCTTAGAATTCTCTGTTGATCATGATACAAATTCTCTTTCAAACGTAACAACAATTCTTGAAAAGCAATCTTTTAAAGGTACATTAATCTTATATTTCTTTAAGTTCTTTCATATGTATTGAGCTTTTCCCCCCTATTATTTTATTTGATCTTCTAGATAAAATCAATGTTTATAGTCTATTATTAAAAAAAGTGAATTTCTGTAACACTTATGATAAATAAATTTCTTTTTCGAATTTCAACACTCAAATCTACTCCAAAAATTTGAATTTAAGATATAAGTCCATGTATAACAACACAAAAATCAATCATTAATTTTACAGAAATTCACTTTTTTAATAATAGACTATAATACAGATTTTAGCTAGAAGATCCAAAATGAAATAGGGGGAAAAGGCTCAATACATATGAAATAAAACTTAAAGAAGTATATGATTAATGTACCTTTAAAAAAATGTTCTTCAAGAATTGTTGCTATGCTTGAAAGAGAATATGTATCATGATCAGCCAAGAGAATACTAAGGCCGACATGGGTTGGAGGAAAATCTACATAATTAGTTTTCTCACAATTGATGGAAGTATCAAAATCCATTTTTTAGCCTGTGAAGATTTTGAGAGAGAAAAACAAAAATGATAAGAGGAGAAAGGCAATAAGAGGATGAGGTAGAGGATGAGCAGGGGTAGAGGTCGAGAAAGGATAGTACCCGCAGGGGTGAGGCCCAAGCTTAGAATTACCTAAAGGAGAGACCCCTCCTACACCTCAGGTTGAGATAGAGAAGAATGTAGAGATTGAGGTTGAGGAGAATGCAGAAATTGAGGGAAAATGCAGAAGCTAGACCTGCAAGAGTTCCCCCTCTAGACTCAGCACTTTCCTAGCAAGTATTGACTTTTCTGAGAGGGTTGGCCAGTTATGGAACCACTCCAAAGATGTCTGTTACCCTAGCTCCAATCACTCACCCTGGTTTTTCATCTCTTGTTTTAATGGTGTCTCCGTACGTGACTATGAAAATGGTATAGAAACAAAGGCACAAGGGACATGCTACATTTTTATGAAGTTTTCCATTTAATCAATGAAACTCAAAAATGTAAGGAAGTATGTGAAATGGCACAATAAGAAGACAAATGAAAAAATCCAACACAACAAGGCTTATCAAGTTGATGTAATGGACAACACATCTTGTACTCAGAAACTACAATATAGAAGGGAAAAAGAAAAGCAAGTTGCTCTAAGATTTATCCGAATCAGGCAGTAGGATCTAAGAGAATGAGAAATACTAGTGAGGAGGCACAAGTTAAAAGATGTGGTACTTCAAAAAAAGAGAAGGATCATTCTTTGCTTTTGAAAATAATGAAAGAAAGACCACAAAATAAAACGCTGCACCGGTGATGGACACCAGATCTTGATAAGAAATTAGGCGAGGTTTTTCACGAGTTAGGATAAAAAGATAAGCATTTAATGATTTAGTTTCTATTCCAACACAGAGAAGTCGAAACAACAAGAACATTAGTTAATGAAATAAGTTGACATTTTCTGATTGTTCATAAATTTACTATTAAATTCTTATTATTTGTCTTATCCTATCGATTTAGCCCCTACTAGGCATGTTCAGGAAAGGATGTGTGTGTCGGATTTGACTACGAAACAACTCACCTATCATCTAAAGGTATCCAAGTATGAAAAAGGTAGACAGTATATCCTAGTTATGACATTTATGATTCAACGTTTTGTCAAATTTTCCTATGTAGAAATACCAATCCCAAAAGCAACAAGCTCCAAATGTTCAGCTAGCTACTTTAAAAGACTTCAATGAGGAACAACATTCAAATGTGTTGAATTCTAGTGACGTCTCTACGAATTTCAATGAATTATTTCAAGGAGCTAACATACCTCAACCACCTGAAGTTCCTTTAGCTTCATAGAGTTCAAATGCTTATTCCTCGAACTGATGGAATGAATGGGTTGAATTGCTAGAACTTGACAATTTTGAGATGAAATAATGCTGGAAATCAAAGTGTAAGATCTTACAACTCAATACTAGTGTCCACAAGATCAATTTCTACATAAGGACCATAAAGATGAAAAATATTAGAAAAATTTGACAAAACCTTGAATCATAAATGTCATAACTAGGATATCCTGTCTACTTGTTTTCATACTCGGATAGCTTTAGACAGTAGGTGTGTTATTTCTTAGTCAAATCTGGCGTACACATCCTCTCCCAAATATGTCTTTCATTAACTAATGTTCTTGTTGTTTCTACTTCTATGTGTTGGGATAGAAACTAAATCGTTATATGCATACCTTTTTATCCTAACTCGTGAACAACCTCATCTAATTTCTTATCAAGATATGGTGTCCATCTCAGGTGCTGTCTTTTGTTTTGTGGTCTTTCTGCAGTTAATTTTGAAAGCAAAGAATGATTCTTATCTCTTTCTGAAGTACCACATCTTTTAACTTGTGCCTCCTCATTAGTATTTCTCATTTTCTTAGAACCTACCACTTGATTTTGATAAATCTCATAGCAATTTGCTATGTTTTTTCCCTTCGGTGTTGCAGTTTCTTAGGACAAGATTTGTTATCCAGTACATCAAGTTAATTAGCTTTGTTGTGTTGGAATATTTCACTTAGCTTCTTATTGTGCCAATTCACATGCTGCCATACAGTCTTGATTTTCATTGATGAAATGGAAAACTTCCTAAAAATGTAGCATGTTCCTTGTGCGGTTAATTCTAGTACCATTTCCATCGTCACCTCCAGAGACATTACTAAACCAAAAGATGAAAAATCAATGTGAGGGATTGGAGCTAGGGCGACGAGCGCCATGGGAATGGTTTCATAACTTACAAACCCATTCAAAAAAGTCAATAATTGCCAGGCAATTGTTAGGTCTAAAAGGGTAACTCCCGCAGTCCCTACTTGTTCATCTTCCTCAATTGATGCATTCTCCTCAAACTTAATCTCTACATTCTCCTCTATCTCAACCTGAGGTTTAGGAGGTGCCTCTCTTATAGGTGCATTCGTAACTTGGGCCTCACCTCTAGCAGGCGCTACCATTCCTCGATTCTACCCCTCGCACATACTCTCCCTTGTCCTCTTGTCGCTAGCTACTTTGCTAGTCATTGATGGGAGTTGTTGGCTTGACAAAATTATAGCACGTGTCAACCATTTGCAGACAGAAGAGCGAAAGAGGTCAGATACAAGTTTGGATCACCAGATAATAATTGGAATCAAATTTTAGCACAACAAGAGGAGAGAAGAAAAAAAATATAAAAGATATTGCCTAAAGTCATGTAGTCTTTCGAAGAAAAGTATAAAAGAGATTTTCTAAAGTCATATAGCCTTTTGAAGAAAAGTACAGTCATCTCCGTAACGTTCCACAAGACTCTGTAGACTCTTTTGAAGAGTTCTATAAAGTGTTGTCCTTAGTTTTTGGAGGAAAGACATTTTCCTTTAATTTGAGGAAACTAAGTTGATTTTGAAAAACATTTTTCAAAACATTTTAAGCGAACCAAACATGAGAAAGATTAAAACCATTTTCAAGAAAGTATTTTCCTCAATGGAACAACCCTAAGAGTTCATCATTTTCCAACAACTCTTGAGTCGTTTCACTAGGTTAAAAATAGTGACACTTCAGAAAAAGAGGAGTACCATTCTTTTATTTTGAAAGTAAGTACAAAAAGACCACAAATGAAAAAAGAACATACAATGGATGCTAGATCTTGATAAGAAATTAGATGAGATTTTTCGTGAGTTAGGAGAAAGAGGTAAGTATATAAAGACTTGGTTTTTATCCCAAAACAAAGAAGGATAAAAAAACAAAAACATTGGTGAAGGAAAATCTTAAGTAGACATTTTTCTAAATGTTCATAATTTTACTATAGAGTTCTTGTTATATGTCTTGCCATGTCATTTTAGCCTATCCAAGACATGTTCTGGAGAGGGTGTGTGTTGGATTTGACTAAGAAACTACTTGTCTACCATCTACAGGCATCCTAGTATGA
>JAPFFP010046731.1:0-10802 GCA_026153255.1 Solanum medicagineum
ATCGGGACTTCTTCTCCGCACATGTCCAAACCATCGCAATCTCGCTTCCCTCATCTTTTCGGCCACCGGGGCCACCTGATACTCAATGACATGCATAGAATTTCATAAAATTATGCAATTTAGGGTTCATGCTATCAAGTATGGAACTTCACCTCAAGTTCATATAGAAATTATATAATGTAGAAAGTACCTCATAAATTATCAGAAGAGTTCGTAATAAATGCAGAATCTCAATATTTGAAAGATAGAATTTCTCAAATCTCAACTTTTTCCCAATCTTGACTCAATAAGAATGAAGGGGCATGTGAAGAACATGATTCCACATTTTAGTAAGCTTTACATACCAAGGAATGGAAGAAATAATCCAACTTCAATGGATACTTGTACTAGAATCAAGAACCCTTTCTCTTCTCCCTCCTTTAGTGTTCTCAAGAAATCCTTAAGTGTGAAGAATGGAGGAAATACTCTTAGGGTTGTATTTCAGGACTTAAACTACGTCCAAGGGTTGAATTAAAAGGAACCAGAATAGATAAAAATACCCCTCTTAAAACTGTTGCCTGGGTTTACGAGACCCTATATATGGGTCATGGACCATTTTATCAGCCATAGACAACCTCTCGTGAATGTGGGGTCTGAAAATCTGAGTTATTGGAAATTGGCGAAAACTGAGTTACTGGAATTTGTCATGAAACCTTTTCTACAAGTCATGACATACTTTAAGAGTCGTATACCATTTCGTATATAGGCCTCAGACTTAGAAAATTTCATCAAGACATCTAGGGTTTTACGAGACCCATTTTACGAGTCTTAAACCTGACTATGAGTCGTATATGTCCCTCGAAACTTTCTGCTGCAGTTTTTCTCAGTCATTTCTCAGAAACCTCTGCACATCCACCCCAGATCAGGTAGAAAGAATTAAGGGGTGTTACATTATCTCCCCCTTGGGATCATTTGTCGTTGAATGAAGAGAAAACTAGGAAATTCGATTAAGGCACGAATCTCCCTATGTACTCTAACAATCAACCAGCTCTCACTTCACTCATGTAATTAATTAATTAAGAAATTTAGCAAGTAAAACAATCTAGCAGTCAAAAAATTACATTAATCCTCAGTCGGATTCTAGAACTCTATGATCTATCATATTGAGAATGAAAGGAGAACTCAAGGAATGGAAATTCAAGAATTTAGAGGGAATTCGTTAACATCAACTCTCTCATCATCAGTACGCAGGAATAAATGAGGGTACTTTGCCTTCATATCCTCCTCCGCCTCCTAAGTAGCTTCTTCTATCAATTGGTTCCTCCACAACACTTTAAAAAATGCAGTCTCTTTGGTTCTCAAATTGCGAACCTGACAATCAAGGATTTGGACAGAAAGCTCTTCATAACTTAGACTTTCTTTCACTCTAATACTCTCGATAGGTACAACTAACTGCAGATCTCCCAAACACTTCTTAAGCATAGAAATGTGGAAGACTGGGTGAATGGTCGCTAACTCTTCTGGTAACTCCAACTCGTAAGCCACATTGCCCACTCTCTTTATGATTTGATAGGTGCCAATGTACCTCGGGATCAACTTTTCCTTCTTTCCGAACCTCATCATACCCTTTATGAGCGGTAATTTCAAATACACCCAATCATTAATCTCAAACTCTAAGTCTCTTCTTCTAACAACTATGTAGGATTTCTGTCTACTCTGTGCAGTCTTCAACCTTTCTCGAATGATATTCACCTTCTCCAAAGCTTGGTGAACCAAGTCAGGTCCAATCAACTCTACTTCACCTGCCTCAAATCATCCAATGGGTAACCTACACCTCCTCCCATAGACTACCTTATATGAGGCCATCTGAATGCTCGAATGGAAGCTGTTGTTGTAAGCAAACTCTATCAAAGGCAAATGGTCATCTTAGTTACCTTTAAAATTAATGGTTCAGGCCCTCAACATATGCTCCAACATCTAAATGGTATGCTCTGCTTGGCCATCTGTCTGCAGATAAAAAGCAGTGCTAAGGTGTACCTTCGTGCCCTACCCTTCTGAAAATATCTCATTGAGATCCTCTATCTGAGATGATAGAGAAAGGGACTCCATGCAGTCTAACAATCTCCTCTATGAATAGTCGGGCATTATTCTTCACGGCATCAGTTGTGTTGACTGCCAAGAAGTTGCAGATTTTGTCATTCGATCAACTATCACCCAAATTGAATCATGTTGTCTGTGGGTCTTCGGCAAGACTATGACAAAGTCCATGTTAATCATCTCCCCTTTCCACTCTGGAATTCAAAGTTCTTAGTTACTCCATAGGGCCTTTTGTGGTCAACTTTAACTTGTTGGCAATTCAGGCACTTGGAGGCGAACTCAGCAATGTCTTTCTTTATTCCACTCCACCAGTAGACTTCTCTCAAGACATGGTACATCTTGGTAGAACCTGGATGAATGGAATATCTGGTACTGTGGGCCTCTGCCATGATCCTCCCTCGAACATCATCAACATTAGGGATGCACCATCTACCTTGATACCTCAATACCCTATCTCCCGCTTTTGCGAAAGCCATTGCCTTATGCTTATGCACATCCTCCTTCAACCGTAATAAAATAGGATTGTGATCTTGTTTCTCCTTCACCTCCACTACTAGAGATGATGCCAACCCATTATCCACAAGAACTGCTCCTTCGCCTGATTAATCTATTTGAACTCCCAATCGTGCCAGTCTATGAACCTCTTTGGGTAACTCTCTTTTCTCCTCCCCCACATGGGCGGTGCTTCCCATGGATAATCTGCTAAGAGCATCAGCAACCATGTTAGCTTTACGTAGATGATAGAGGATGCTCATGTCATAGTCTTTGAGCAGGTCTAGCCATCTCCTTTGCCTAAAGTTAAGCTCTTTTTAGGTGAAGACGTATTGCAGGCTCTTATAGTCTGTGAATGCATCAATATTTGCTCCATACAGGCAGTGGCTCTATATTGTGAGAGCAAACACCATTGCTGCCAACTCCAATTCATGAGTAGGATAGTTTTACTCATGTACTTTAAGTTGTCTAGAAGCGTAGCCAACAACCTTCGCTGTCTGCATCAACACAAATCCCAATCCTACTCCCGAAGCATCACAGTAAATCACAAATCCATTTGTTCCATCCGGCAAGGTTAACACTAGTGAAGTAGTCAACCTTATCTTCAGCTCTTAGAAACTTCTTTCACACTCATCAGGCCATTTGGAACTTCACCTTCTTCTGAGTCAGTTTCGTCAACGTTGTAGATATGGAAGAGAACCCATCAACAAACCTTCGGTAGTAGCCAGCCAATCCCAAAAATCTCTCTTATATTAGTTGGAGAAGTTGGTCTAGGCCAGTTCTTGACCTCCTCAATCTTTTGAGTATCTACCCAATGCCATCTCCAGAAATCACATAGCCCAAGAAATCGACGAATTTGAGCAAAAACTCACACTTTGAAAACTTTGCATATAACTCATTATCTTTGAGCATCTGCAAAGAGATTCTAAGATGATTGGCATGCTCCTCCTCATCTCTGGAATACACCAAAATATCGTCAATAAACATAATCACGAACATATTGAGATACTGTCTGAATACTCTGTTCAGCAAGTCCGTAAAGGTTGCGGGCGTATTTGTTAACCCAAAAGACCTTACTAAGAACTCAAAGTGACTATATTAGGTTCAAAAAACCATCTTTGGGATATCACATTCTCTCACTTTCAATTAGTGGTAGCCTTATCAGAGGTCTATCTTAGAGAAGATAGTGACACCCTGAAGTTGGTTAAACAAGTTGTCGATTCTTGGAAGGGGATACTTATTCTTGACCGTCACCTTATTCAACTGACGATAGTCAGTACATATCCTAAGGGAACCATCCTTCTTTCGCACAAATATGACCTGAGCACCCCACGGAGAGACACTGAGCCTAATAATTCCTTTCTCTAACAAATCCATCAGCTGCTCCTTTGACTCTTTTAACTCTGCAGCGGCAATCCTATATGGCGGAATAAAAATAGGTTTAGTGTCAGAAAGTATATCAATTCTGAAGTCAATCTCCCTATCAAGAGGAACTCCGGACAGATCCTCAGGAAGTACATCAGGAAACTCGCTCACGATCGGCACAGACTCAAGAGAAGGGTGCTCAAATTCATCAGACTTGACTCACACAAGGTGTAGATACATCCCTTAGAGATCAGTCTTTGGGCCTCGAGGTAAGAAATAAATGTACCCTTTGGCGCAATAGAATCTCGCTTCGACTTAAAGACAGGCTCATTTGGATACTGAAATTTGACAGTTTGGGTTCTACAATAATAGAGGCATAGTCGGTGTAAAGCCAGTCCATACAGAGGATTACATCAAAATCGACCATCTCTAACACAATCAAATCAACAAGAGTATCGCTATGATAGATGGACATCACACAATCTCTATAGATTCTCTCGACTCGAATAGACTCACCAACATCAGTGGAAATAGAAAATGGATCAAGTAAACACTCAGGAAGTATCTCAAATCTACCAACCACATATGGCTTCACAAAAGAACAAGTTGCACCCAAATCAAGTAAAGAATAGCAAGGAAAGGTAAAAACTCAAAGCATACCCAACGCAACATCTGGTGCAACCTCTTGGTCCTGTCGATTCCCCATTGCATACAGATGGTTTGTCCCACCACTTGCCCCTAGTGCAGCACCTCTTTGGTTAACCCTCGCTGGTGTTGTGGTAGAAGACTGGGCCTTATTGCCCCGCATCGGTCACTCCCTATGAAAATGGCCCAATTGGCTGCACTCGTAGCAACCATTCCGTCCATCTCTACATTCTCCCCGTTGCATCCTGCCACATTTCCCACAAGGTAGCTTCCCTTTAGAGCCAAGAGTCACACTTGCTTGAGATTGTGCACCCAATGCCTTAAAGTTTGGTTGACCTTGCGACTTGGGATACATGTGACTCAGGGTCAATTCAATGGTTGAAGACGGTGCATAGCTAGCGGATCTCCTTTGGAAATAGGACTTATCTTCCTTACCCTGCTTGATCTGACTGGGCTCAAGCCCTGTTGACTTGGCCTTCTTATTCAGATGCTCCTCTCTATGCTTCTTTTTATCTTCCTAAGTCTGCTAGGCATAAACCATCATCGTAGAGGTATCCATACCTGGGAGCAGCAATGCCGTCTTGCACTCCCTCTTCACCTGTCTACCAAATACAGACACGAATTTGTTCATCCTCACTCTCTTATCCTAGACCATCTCCGGGGCATACTTGGATAATTGGATAAAATTTCAAGTTGTATTCCTTAACAGTTAGCCTCTTTTGTTTCAGATTCACAAACTCCTCGAACTTCACCTCTCTTAACTCCTGAGGGAAGAAGTGATCGAGGAAGGCTCTCTCGAACTCAACCTAAGAAGTGGGATCAGCATCATCACCTCGACTCTCTTCCCATTGATTATACCAAACATTAGCCACATCCTTGTGCTGATAGGCAGCAAGCTCAACTCCCTCAGACTCGGTCGCATGCATAGCTTTTAGAGCCTTCCATATCTCATCAATGAAGTTTTGAGGATCCTTCTCAACCTTTGATACAGTGTAGACCGATGGGTTCATCCTCAGAAAGTCTCTCTGTCTAGTGGCAGTTGTTGGCTCTTGAGAGCTAAAACTAGGGGGCTTTGTGATCCCTGGTTCCCACTCTGGGCAGCTACCAACTGTGTGAGCATGGTAATAGCTCTACTGAGGTCATCCTCTGTGATAGGAGTAGGTGGAGCGGCAGGTGTGTCAAAGGAACATCAGTGGCTCTGGCCGACCAACCTCGACCCCTCGTTTTTATCGGAGGAGGCATCTCTGGAGTAGGGTTCTCAGCATTGTTAGCTGAAGCATTCCTTTGGGTCATGATATGTTTAGGAGGCATGATATACAAGCACGTAATGCACAAGTTAGAAAGAGTTTTGTAGAGTTTTAACTCTATTCCACGAACTTAGAACAAAGAATAAGGATAACAATTCCTATTGTCTTATAGTCTCGTGCTTATGAAGTGTTGTGCACAACAAACTCATAAACAAGACTATACTAGACACGACCTTGTAGACTCCCTAGGACTCTTGAACTCTGTGCTCTGATACCAAGTTTGTCAAGCCAAAAGGGTACCCTTGGCGTGGCCGATACTTGATGAACCATTACTGATTCCCCAAGAGAACCACCTGGTCTCATAGTCACATCAACTCAACAGTGGAAGAATAACTCAAATAGAAAGGTATCATTGAGATAAACATGACTCTACTATTTCATAGCTTCAAAAGAATAAGTTTGGAAATATAAAATACTCATCGAATCCTCTACTAAAATGTCTACGAAGTCTCTACTCAACAATCTAGATGGTGTCATGATAGGCCACGGACACCCCCAAATAAAGAAAGAAAGGTACTCAATGAAAATAAAAAGAAAAAGGGCTCCTCTGGAAAGTAAGGAGGGCTTACCAACTCTGGAAGTGTACTGATTCGAACCTCAACGATGCTCGGGCTGAAGTCCTGTATAACCTGTATCTGCATCATAAAATGATGCAGTCCCAAATGGACATCAGTACATGAAATATACTGGTATATAAAATAGCTCAAGAAAATAAGGCTCAACTCACTCATCTCGACTCAACAACTCATGCTTAACTCAATACATGCAGCTTTTATGTAAATCATGTTTTTAAAAATATATACTTAGTAAAGATTGCCCATTTTGAAATCTCATGGTCAATCAATGTTGCTCAGGAATTTCTCTTAAATCGAGATCTACATCCTATCAACTTTAATTTGGTGATGCACAACAAAGGTGGCGTCGTTGTCACGCCTGTCCTCAATGTGCCACGATAAAGGATGATCAACTCTCTCTTGGATCCATAATAAATATCAACTTGCGGGACAAGAGACACAAGAATGAGTTGTACAACTATCCTCTGCTAGCAACGTAGTTATGTGGGTTAAAGTAGATGTTTACTCTCTCCCTGATCGGTGATTGATACTCCTCCCAAGACTAAAACATGTTCAACTCATTAGTTAACTCAATCCTCAATGCTCAGTCAATCAACTCAAATCTCAACCTCATTAGGTTATCTCATCTCAACTCATCTCAGTTACTCATCAACTCAATCAATCAAGGAAAGTAATCAACTCGACTCAGACTCATACGGTCATTAAGCTTACTCAAGTTGATTCATCATGTAATGCAATCGAGATAATCATATATAGTGACATATGTGACTCAATGTAACATGCTTATAATACACAATCATACTCAATTAAATCGACTCAAATGCTCAATTTACAAAACTCAAATACTCCAATTACTTAACTCAGATACTTAATGAGATGCATAGAATTTCATAAAACCATGCAATTTAGGGTTTATGCTATCAAGTGTGGAACTTTACCTCAAGTTCATATAGAAATTATATAATGTAGCAAGTACCCCATAAATTAGCAGGCGAGTTCATAATAAATGTAGAATCTCAATATTTGAAAGATAGAATTTCTCAAACCTAAACGTTTTCCCAATCTTGACTCAAGAAGAATGAAGGGGCTTGTGAAGGACATGATTCCACACTTAGTAAGCCTTTCATACCTGGAAATGGAAGAAATAACCAAACTTCAATGGATCCTTATGCTAGAATCAAGAATTCTTGCTCTTCTCCCTCTCTAGTGTTCTCAAGAAAGCCCTAAATGTGTAAAATAGTGGAATTATGCTTAGGATTGTAGTTCAAGATTTAATTTAAGTCCAAAACGTCCAAGGTTTGAATTAAAAGGGACCGGAATAGACAAAAATACCCCTCTTAAAATGTTGTCTGGATCTATCAGACCTCGTCTATGGGCCATAGACCATTCTATGAGCAATAGATAGCCTATTGTGAATGAGGGGTTTGAAAATCTAAGTTACTGTAAATTAGCACAAAACCCTTCTCTATGATCCGTAAAACATTCTAAGGTTCGTAAACTCCTTTAGTAAACTAAAGGTCCTAAAAATTTTGTTACTGAAATTTGTCGTGAAACTTTCTCTACAAGTCATGAAATACTTTACGAGTCATACCATTTCGTATATAGTCCTAAGACTTAAAAAATTTACCCAAGTCATCAGGGGTTTTACGAGACTCATTCTATGAGTCATAAACCTGACTACGAGTCATATGTGTCTTTCGTAGACTTTCTTTTGTAGTTTTTCTCAGTCTTTCGTCAGCAACCTCTGCACATCCACTCCAGATCAAGTAGAAAGAATTAAGGGGTGTTATAATCAAAGTACCAACGTTCTTCTACAAGCTCTGTTCTTGATCTATTAGGAGTCACTTCTTGATTCAACAATGGGAATGCTCTTATATACTTCACTATGATGAAATCTCTCCTTATGATTGCGTCTATTTTCATATCTGCAGAACTTGAGTTGAATCTGACCTAGATTATGTTCCTAATAGTAAACGACTTATTGTCGTGAGGGTTGTTTAATGACATGTTTAATGTTGAAGTACTAGAGGACAAGTGATATAATCATCGAGCCAATAATAAATGGATAGATCCTAGTTGATACTTACTATGTCCAATGTAGCTGTCATGCCTCAAGCCTTTGCATAGGATGTGGTCGGTACTCGAAAACCATTGCCAGTCTCAAGTGAACCCTTGGCTAGGCTGACTCACTAAACTAAAAAATTTAACATGCATGCAAAATCTTTATAAGGTGAACCTTCAAAGCATTCAAGTAAACTTCATGCAAA
This sequence comes from Solanum medicagineum, assembly GCA_026153255.1. Lineage (NCBI taxonomy): Eukaryota > Viridiplantae > Streptophyta > Magnoliopsida > Solanales > Solanaceae > Solanum > Solanum medicagineum. Next base: position 8,728 of record JAPFFP010046731.1, read on the forward strand.
CATCTAAATAAGTGTGAAATGTAAATGCTTGTAATAATGATAATATTAATAATAATAATGTCGAAAACATTTGAATACAAAAGACTAGACTAACGTACTAATTTTGATCTATGAAGCCTCTACTAACTGAAACAAGGTACTATAACACGACCCACAACTACATAACTATCATACATACCCAGAACTAACTCACCGAAGCCCACTGAAAGCGAGGAGGTCTCACCAACTACTGATGAGAAGATGTCTCGCTAAATGTCTGTTATCATAGGTACCTAAATCTACATCATAAAATAATGCAACTCCAAATAGCATCAGTACATGGAATCTATGGTATGTAATAAAGCTGAATAAGCCGTAACTGACTTGAATCATCATGCCGAACAAAATATTGAAAATAACCTGACTGAAGGTATAACATGAATGTAATGAACACATGTAAGACTTTATAACTGAGATATGCAATAATATCAAATACTTACATAATATACTTTTACTTTTCTTGGGGAGTCTCTCTAATCGACAACTATCACTATAAGTCTCATGATGATATGACATCTGGCCCATGTTGCCAAATCCATCTAACACCTTTCTAGGGTAAGGGACAAACTTTACTGATTGATCGAACTAACTTGGCCTTCTCAGATGCATATGAGGAGTAGTACAATTTAACAACTCTATCCCATGCTAGCTACATAGTTTATCGAGTTGGACTTATCTAAACTCATACCTACATCTATGCTCAATATTTCTCCCAAAATATGTACTATGCTCAAAACTTTAAAAGTGTCCCACTTTAGGGGAAAAATGAAAATATGATACTTGGAGCCTAGGCTTAACATATCTTCTTCAAACTTACTTTGCTTTCACAAAACTGATGATACTTGCTCATAACTGGTAATGCCCTTTTGAAAAAAATATCCATGCTCTTTGCTACAAAAATAATGCATTTGGAACCATCAAGTTTCCTTAAAACTTATTCTCAGTAATAGGCATAATATTTTAACTCACTTTAACTCTAAAAATTATGCATAATAAATAGTAATGCAAAATACTTTAACTGAGGGGACTTCTCTTTCAAAACTAATATGCTATGCTTTCTCTTTCAGAAAATAATCAGGTAAACTATGTAGCAATAAAGATTCTTCAACTCAACTCAACTAGGTTCATGCATATGATCCTAGTTAGGTTGATACCCAAGATCAAACTTTTACTAACTGCAATTAGATGAAGGGTGTGAGGATGAACTTAGTGCAACACTCGGATCTAGCAGCTTTACATAGGTGTAGCATGAAGATTTCTTGAGGAATTTGAAGAATCTTATCCAACCCTAGCATTTTTCTTTTCCCCTATTCTCTGTTCTCAAAATAAATTGCATATTTTTTTGAGAAATGTGCTTAAGTTACTGATATTAGGGCAAAAACAGTCTCAACATGATGGGATTTTAGTTTAGAAGGGGTGAAAAGAAGACGAAAATGCCCTGACTTAACACTGAAAGTCAGGTACTGTGATGGAGCAACTTCGAGATGTGGACTTGTTCCTTTTCAGTCCATTTTATAAAGGATTACATAAATCGCGTTTTATGAACAATGGTAATAATTGAACTATGATTGGGTAGTTCTGTGACCCGGACCTGCCATGCACTCTTCTAGTTAAGCAATTTTGCCACAAAAATTATCTTCCAAATTCTTTGTCCAGAAATTCCACCAAAGCCATTTTTGTACTTACTTTTTGAACCTCTTTTGACTTCGCGGCCCGATCTTAGCTAGAAAAGCTTGGGGTGTTGCAGTTGAAACCTACTCAAGTGGAAACTTATTGCAATTGCCCAACCCATCTTGGTAATAAAGAGAAAGAAGATTTGATATGAGATTGAACAAGCTTATTTACTGGGACAAGGTAATGTTGCTTGATTTTTTTCTTTGGCGGCGATAATGAATATGATCTGCGATCCTAATGTGTACATATAATGAACAAGCTCGTTTACTAGTTTTTTGCATTTACTTTTTTTAACTAAATGTACATAGTAAAATACTACCAATGGAGGAATTGTTTTGAAACTTTATGATATTTATGCACTT
>JAPFFP010046732.1:0-10802 GCA_026153255.1 Solanum medicagineum
CTCTTTCACTCTATTCAAGCTTATGACGACATGTCAAGTCCTTTCTATGATTCCAAGTCCTATGTTTCAGCCCCTATGTCATTTATGTGCATTCATGTTTAAGTTGGCGAGTTTATGATAATTTTACACTTATATTGAGGTTTTGAAAATGGTGTTTTAAAGTGTGTTCTTGCATCCTTGTTGGGGCTGACCTCTTCATGATTACTCTTCTATAGTGACTTTCTTTGACATTCAGGGACAAATGTTCCCAAGGGGGAGATATTGTAACGACCCCAAAAAGTGCTTGAAAATGTGCCTCGGAAGTACCCGAAATCGTAATTTCCATGTAACTAGAAATTTGTTTGTTATTTTGAAAATCTGACTTCATATTCTTGTTTAGGGGGGTCAAGTTGAGTGGGGAATGGGTCTAACCCGAATTTTAGAGCAACCGTATCAAAATTCAAAAATCGCAAAGATCGCTATTTACGAGGGTCAACTTTGAAGGGGCATATCCTTAGCACACGAAGAACTAGGTGGCCCCGCACCTATCACTTAGATCCCTTTGAATTAGCTTTCTAATGCACTTCGTTTCATCTCATTCGAAGTTTGATGAAGGATTTATGCTCATTTTTGTAAAACTCATTTGTGTAGAAAATGCAAATTTCCAGTGAGTATCCATGTCGCCTCCGCGACGCGGACTAGTGTTATTTTGGCAATGTTCTTTTTTATTTCGATCCAAGACTTTTAAGTCTTGGGCCCAAGGGTTCCCATACGTGCTTTACCTATACTTAGACTTATTTCACCCTCATATCATCCTTAACATTTTCCAATATCCTCTCAAACACTTAGACTCATATTTCATCCTAAATTCAAGTCCCAAACTCAAGACCAATCTTAAGGATTTCATTCAAACTTCAAGTCTCCATTTCCAATCTTCTTCAATGGCTCTCCAAAATGTGGTATTGAACGATTGGGTCCTTTCACCCATGGTGCCTAAACTTCCTTTTTACTAATATTGCATGGTTTAAAGTTGATTTTATATATGAGTCTTTTATATGGAGAAATTTACTGCACAGTGATTTTAATTCATGAAAATATGGTTGTTTTAGCATGTTTTGAGCTCTAAATCTTGGATTTAATATTGGATTCGATGAGGGGTTTTAATGTGAATGTCTTGGGGGTGTTGCACAGTGTTGATTGATGGTTTTACTATAGATTTTCTTGCATGATTTCATCTCTAAATTGCATGATTTTTTACCCCATTACACACCCCCAAGTGTTTGATAAAATGTCTTACTAGGATTACTTGGGGAATTGAAGGTCCAATGCATGTCTTATGAGTTGAATAGTGTTATGATGATTATATGATGATGAAATGATGATGGAATGATGATGAAACAATGGTATGCATATGATGTATAATGATGAGAGGAAGTGAAGGTACATGATAACTTTATAATGATAATAGTATGGTATTCATGAGTTGATTTCATGGAAGGTAGAAATAGTGATAGAATTAACCAAGGTGAGGGGTTGGTACCTCATTAAACAAAAGTGAGGGGTTGGTACCTCATTAGGGTTGGTTCCTCATTAACCAAAGTGAGGGTTTGGTACCTCATTAACCCAAGTGCCGGGTTGGTACCTCACACCAATATATGATGGTCTATTCTCACACATGTGATATGTCCTATGCAAGCATGTGTTACTTAAGCATGTTTTACTTATCCATTTAACATGCATCCCATTTTGATATACTATGCCTATTGTCTATTGTATGCATTTTGATTATGAAGCCTATCTATTGTTGTATTATATCCTATATACTTAGTACATTCCAACGTACTAATGCAATACTCTATGCCTACATGATATCACCATGTAGGAACGAAGCCCCGCTTGAGCATCTCCACCCACGTGGCTAATACGGTTTCACTCAAGCTTGTTTGTGAGTCCTCCATTCCGGGGACGTTGGTCTATGTTTCTTATGTTATGTATTGATTCCTTCTTCCTTATTGCTATTTTGACTATGTTGGTTAGCCCGGTTGCTTTGTCTTGGCCCCCGTTAAGTATCTATGTTTAGAGGTTTTGTTGGACATGTTATGTATTATGTTTGAGCTTTGACTCTTATGTTATTTAAGTATTAAACTCTCTCTCTCTCCCTCCCTTATTCCCATATACCCTTGTTTATGTTTCTTATGATGTTTTATATTGCTTTCACGACCAAGGATGTGTAATGATATGCTATGAGGCTTGTTTAGGGTTCCTTTGGGTTCCCCATTCACCGGTCACGTCTAGGCTCTAGGCTTGGATCGTGACAGTTGGTGGATCCTTGCCTTGTGCTACCTTGAGATTTTTAGCAACCACTCCTTTGGTGAGAGTAGTTCCCACTATCCACAGGAGCCCGCGTGGACTCCCTTTCCCTTTCCCAAATCTTCTCCTCATCAATTTGTTCAGCATATGTTATTAGGTGGGAAACATCCATATCCTTCACCAACATTGTTGTATTACATTCTTTAAACACCAACATGGAGACACCCGAAATAAATTTGCTCATGCGAGCCCTGGATTTACGACCATGAATGGAGCATACTTGGACAATTTGGTGAACTTGAGGGCATATTCCTTCGCACTTATGCTCCCTTGCTTCAAGTTGATGAATTCTTGGACCTTTGCCTTGCTAAACTTAATGGGGAAGAATTGGTCTAGGAAGGCACACTTGAATTCCTTCCAACCAATGGGACCCGCTCCTTGGTCTCTCTCGTCGGTCAACTGCTTGTACCAAATTATGGAAAGTCCCTTAAGTTGGTAAGCCACCAACTCGACTTTGTCCTCTTATGGCACATCCATCATTACCACAACCTGGTAGGCCTCTTCAATAAACTCAACATGGTCCTAATCCGCCTTTGACCCATGGAATTCCGACGGGTTCATTCGAATGCAATCATGGACTCTGGTAGTTTGGGTGGGCACTTGGAGAGGCATGACTATCTCCCTGTTGGCTTAATTAGCCAACTCTTGGGACAACACAGTGAAAGTGGCTCGAAACTCGGCATGAGACACTCTTTCATCATGTTGGAGTGGAGGGACTTGTTGCTCGAGAGTACCTCGTTGGTGGAGAGCTCTTCAGGGCGGTATGATCTAGAAAGAACCAAAAGTCCATCATTAGTTACCGAAAAATCATACCCAACTCTAAGGCACGACATTGAAGATTTTCCTAAACCTTATCACAGCCTCTCATTCAAGATAGCGGCGCGCTTCACAACCTTGAATGAGACTCTATGCTATGGGATATGCATGGACATCCAAGGAACATTTTTATATCTCGTGATTTGATATCAAGTTTGTAACGACCTGACCTAGGGCCTTGTAGTCACACAACGAACGAGATACCCAGAGGCACCTCACCCAAGCCATCTAAGCATCTCAAGCATTCATAGGTAATAAATAGAAACATATTGCGGAAAACCATAAAGGAAAAGAGTTATAGGCCATCTTTTGCAATGAAGCAACATAAAAAGCAGATAATTTAGAAAACATCACTTGTCCATAAACATACCACTAATACATATGCACGGAATCGATAAGGTTGGTTTCTATCAAATGAAATGAACATCTATATTAGTCGACATAGAAAGTAAAATCCTCAAAAGGACCGTAAATACATTGTCTGAAACAAAAATACATAAAAGAGTAGAAAATACATGGAGTCCCGAACAAAGGGCTCACCACAACAATAAGGTAGTCTCGAACTCCAACTACTGGCCACGAGTCGGTGGAGGTGTACTTATCCCTACATTGTTAAATCATACAGGAAAATGTGCATTAATACGTTAGAATGATCCAAGTATGTGAGATACAATGCATGAATGAAACTATAATGCCATCATAAGTAAATGTAATATATAGATATACATAAGATTAAAGAGTCATAAAATAAGCTTAAATATGCACAAGGAATATAGCTCAGATCAATATGAGACAATGCATATCAAACACGTGAATTAAAGACATATCATAAGATCATGTAAACTTATTGGAATGGACCATAACTGACAGCTACTACCGCAAGTTTATTGATGATTCTCCTCCAATCTGCACCATTGACTAGGCTGACTCAGAAGAAGTTCAAGTTCTAATGGTTCGACTGTGAGAGAGGAGTTTCCAAAAGCTGAAGACCAGGTTGACTACTTCCCTAATGTTGACCTTGCCTAATGGAACAGATGGATTTCTCATCTATTGTGATGCCTCGAGAGTAGGATTAGGGTGTGTATAGATACAGAAGGGTAAGGTGGTTGCCTATACTTCGAGACAACTCAAGGTGCATGTGAAGAGTTATTCTACCCATGACTTAGAATTGGCAATAGTGGTGTTTGCTCTCAAGCTATGGTACCACTATTTATATGGAGCACATGTCGATGTCTTCACAGACCATAAGAGCCTATAATATGTCTTCACCCAGAAAGATCTTAACTTGAGGCAGAGGAGATGGCATGAGTTGCTCAAGGACTATGACATGAGCATCCTCTACCACCCATGTAAAGTTAACGTAGTTGCTGATGCTCTTAGTAGGTTGTCTATAGGAAGCATCGCGCATATGGAGGAAGAGAAGAGAGAGTTAACTAAGAGGTCACAGACTGGAAAGATTAGGAGTTCAACTAGATAAGTCTAGTGAAATTAGAGTTCTTATGCACAATGGGTCAACATCATCACTAGTAGTGAAGGTGAAGGAGCAACAAGACCAATACCCTATATTGTTGCAATTGAAGACAGATATGCATAAGAAGAAAGTAATGGCTTTGGCCAAAGGGGTAAATAGTATTGAGATATCAAGACAGATTGTGTGTTCTAAATATTGATGGTATCTGAGGAAGGATCATGGAAGAAGCCCATAACTCTAGATATTCTATCCATCCAGGCTCAATGAAAATGTACGACGACTTGAAGGAGGTTTACTGGTGGATTTGAATGAAGAAATATATTGAAGAGTTCGTTTCTAGATGCCCAAATTGCTAACAAGCTAAAGTTAAGCACCACAGCCATGTGGAGTAGCTCAGAATTTTGATATTCTAGAGTGGAAATGGGAGATAATCAACATAGATTTTGTCACAAGCTTACCGAGGTCTCGCAGGTAGTATGATTCAATTTGAGTAATAGCTGACAAGATGACAAAATCTGCGCACTTCTTGGTACTAAAGACGATTGACACTACGGAGGATTATGCCCGAGTGTACATAAGAGAGATTGTGAGGTTGCATGGAGTTCCTTTGTCAATCATATGAGATAGGAGAGCTCAGTTCACCACTCAATTCTGGAAATCCTTTCAAAAGGGCTAAGGTTTGAAGGCACTGCATTCCACCCACAGACTGATGGCCAGACAGAGCACGTGATTCAAACCTCAGAGGATATGTTGAGGGCTTGCATCATTGAATTCAAAAGTACTTGAGACAACCAATTGTTTCTAATTGAGTTTGCCTACAATAATAGCTTCCATTCACGTATTCAAATGGCTTTGTATGAGGCTATTCATAGAAAGAGATATAGATTGCTGATTGGTTGGTTTGAGGTAGGTGAAGCAGAATTGATTGGACCAGACTTGGTTCACCAAGCCATGGAGAAGGTGAAAATCATATGAGAAAGATTTAAGATTGCATAGAGTCGACAGAAATTATACACCGATATTAGGAGGTGAGACTTAGGGTTTGAGGTCGATGATTGGGTGTATCTGAAAGTTTCACTTATGAAGGGTGTGATGTGATTTGGGAAGAAAGGGAAGTTAAGTCTGAGGTATGTTGGCTCTTATTAGAATATAAAGAGAGTGGGCAATGTATTTTATATGTTGGAGCTACCACCAGAGTTAGCGGCCATCCATCCAGTCTACCACATATCTGTGCTTAAGAAGTGTTGGGGAGACCCACAATTGGTTATTCCTGTTGAGAGTATTGGAGTAAAGGACAGCTTGAGCTATGAGGAGATTCCTGTTCAAATCCTTGATCGTCTGGTCACAAATTGAGAACTAAAGAGATTGCATCTATCAAGGTGTTGTGAAGAAACCAATTTGTAAAAGAAGCTACTTGGGAAGCAAAGAGGGATATGAAGGCAAGGTAACCGAATTTATTTTCACCTATTGATGATGAGAGAATTGATGGTTCTGATTCTTTCCTAATTTCTAAGTTCCTCTCTGCTCTGAGTTTGACTGACTAAAGTATCCTAGAGTTCGAGTGATGATTGAACTAATTTGTTAACAGTTTACATGTCTTACTTGCTTAACTGCTTGATTGATTTATTGCATGAGTGAATTGAGAGTTGTGTGATTGTTAGAGTCCATAATGAGGTTCATACCTTGACTAGGTTTCCTAGAGTTTTCTTCACTCGAGGAAGAATGAACCCAAGGGGGAGATAATGTAACACCCGTAATTCTTTCCAACTAGTCTGAGTAGATGCATAGAGAAAACTGAGAAAAAGGTTGAGAAAAATCACTGGAAGAAACCACAAAGACCATCTATGGGCCATAGAGTAATATACGACCCATAGATGAGATTTCATAGGTCACCCAACTAACCAGATGAAATTTATAAGTTTGAGGCCCATGCATGAGACAACATATGGCTTTTATATTAATCCACGGCCTATAGTTTTGTTTTGTAGCTTGTTGGTTCAAAAATCAACTTTTCAGGATCTTAAGTTATAAGTTGTCAGACGGCTCGTAACCCAAGGTACAGCCCGTAGAAAGGGGCTTCATAGGTACCATGTCAAATTCCAATAACTCCAACTTTTGGGCACCTTGCCTATGAAAGTTCATCTACAGCCCGAATGAAGAACCACGACCCATAGACGCGGTTTCGTGGTTTCTATCGGCAGTTTTTAAGAAATGTATTTTTGTCTATTCTTATCCCCTTTAATCAAATCCTTTTTTTAAGATGATTTTTGGACTTAATTTAAATCCTACATCATAACCCTAAGTGTATTACCCCATAATACACACTTAGAAAGTTTTTGGAAGCATCGAAGAAGGAGATGAGCGAGGGTTTCAAATTCAAATGCGAGGATTGACAAGGGTAGATTGTTCTTCTAATTTTTAGGTATGTAAGGCTTCCCAAGCATGGGGACTGAGTCCATCCACACATCCCTTCATAGTCTTGGGCCGAGTCATGCATAGAAGTGATCGATAATGTAAATCCTGTGAATTCGATCCTAACTTAAGTTTCCTGCATTTACTTTGAGTACCCATGATTATATGTGAGAGAGTTGATGCATTGCATTACTATTGTGATGATATTGAGGCAGTGATAGAAATTATTCGTGATAGCACGAATCCTAGTTTCACCATTGATGATGTTTTGCATATTGACAAACTTGAGAATTTGAGCCTGATATTTCTGAGTTGAGTAGATGAGCACGAGGTGAAACGACCCCAAAAAGTGCCCGAAAATGTGTCTAGAAATGTGCAAAATTTTAAATTCCATATATCTCAAAATCCATTTGTTATTTCAAAAATCCGACTTTATATTCTTGTTTAGAAGGTCAAAATTAGAGAGTAAGGGGTCTAACCCCAATTTTAGAGCAATCTAATCACAATTTCAAGTTTTCAAAATTTCAATTTCTAGAGACGATCGCGACGCGCAGCTGTTGCGGATATGTGGTAATTTCCATCTCAATCCAAGGCTTTTGGGTCTTGGGACTAAGTGTTCCCAAATATGTTTTTACCTATACTTAGCCAAATTTCACCTTTATATCATCCTAAACATTTCTCAATACTCCCCAAAATACTTAGTCATATTTTCACTCCCAAAACTCAAGTCCCAAACCCTCATCCTAAGCTGAGGTTTCCTTCAAGGTTCTTCTTCAAGCTTCAAGTCTCCATCTCCGATCTTCACCAAGTTCATCTCTAAGCTAAGGTATATAGGTTTTAGCCATTCGGTTCTTCCATCCATGGTGCCCTAATCTCCTTTTTACTAAATTTGCATAATTTAAAACTTATTTTACATGTGGATCTTGTATATCAAGAAATTAACTGCACAGTGATTTGTATTCATGAAGTATAGTTGTTTTAGCATATTTTGAGCTCTAAATCTTAGATCTAATGTTAGATTTTATGAGGGGCTTTGATGTGAATGTCTTGGAGGTGTTGCAAGGTGTTGATTGATGATTACAACAGATTTTCTTGCATGATTTCATCTCTAAATTGCATGGTCATTTACCCCCATCACACACCTCCCAAGTGTTTGATAAATTGTCCGGCTAGGGTTCCTTGAGGAATTGAAGGTCCAAAGCATGAGATATGATATGATTAACTATATGATGATGAAATGAGCTTATCTATATGATAAATTATATATAAAGTATTGCATTAGACCATGCCCAATCCGGGGAGACAAAGAACCCGGATAACCTAGATAGGGGTTCGTACTCATCAACCTAGTGAAGGGTTTATACTTCTCCACCTAGTGATGGGGCGGCATCATCACTAACCTAGATGGAGGTTTGTACTCATCAACCTAGGAAAGGGTTTGAATTTCTCCACCATGGTGATGGGGCGGCATTATCACCAACCTAGATGAGGGTTAGTACTCATCCACCTAAGTGATGGGGCGGCATCATTGCTAACCTACCAATAGGTTGTACATTTGGAAATCTAGCTTGGTCTCTTCTACACAAATGATATCCTATATGAGCATGAGTTACTTAAGCATGTTTTACTTATGCATTGATCATACATGCCATCTTGTTATATTATGTCTATTGCCTATTGTTATGCACTTTCATTATGATGCCAATCTCTTGTTGCATTGCATCCTACATACGTAGTACATTCAAACGTACTAGTGCATACTCTATGCCTACATAATGTCACCATGTAGGAACCGGAGTCCAAGTGGATCATCCTGCTCTACGTGGCTAGTTCAGTTCTATTCAAGCTAGTTGGTGAGTCCTCCACTTCGGGGACCTAGTCTATGTTTCTTCTAGTATGTATTGAGACATTCTTCTTTATTGTCTATCTTTACTATGAGGGTGAGCCCAGTTACTTTGTCTTGGCCCCTGCTCTTTTCTATGTATTAGAGGTGTTTGTTGGACATGCTATGTATTTATGATATGAGTTTAATTCTTGTCTTATAACCATGACATTGTGCAAGATTTTCCCTTTGCCCCGGTTTCCCAATTCTTCTATATTTGATGCTTGATTTATTGCTTCCGTGACCGAGGATGTGTAATAATGCTTTATGAGGCTTACTTGGGGTCCATTCGGGGTTTTCCTTGCGTTTGTGTCATGTCTAGGCTCTAGGCTTGGGTCGTGATAAACTTGGCATTAGAGCACGAGGTTGATAGATCCTCGAAGTCCAACACACCATGTTGATTAGGATCCTATTCATGGTTGTGAATCGTGCCATGACTATGAATGGGAGGCTATTAGACGTTTTAGGAAATGTTTCCCTTCTTCATGTTCTAAGTCATGCTATAGAGTTGTGGTAAGTTTTCCCCCTAATGATTATTCTTTGCTATGCTGGATCATACCAAACACTCGAAGACAAAGGCCCAAACACCCAAGGCGCACCCTAAAAATGGTGAGATCCGGGATGCCCTCACTATGCATGCCCAAGTTGTGGCCAACCAAGTCAATCAAGGGGCCCAAGCCCTTCATGCTACTACCCCGGGAGCTAGGGTAAGAGACTTCATGAGGATGAATCCTATAGTTTTCTAAGGGTTAAAGGTGGATGAAGATCCACAAAAGTTCATTGATAAGGTCTACAAAATCTTGAATATCATGGGTGTTGGGCCAAATGAAAAGGCGGAGTTGGCAGTATACCAACTCAAATGGGTAGCTCAAATATGGTATGACCAATGGAAGGGGGTCGGTGATGTGGTGCTTTGGGAGGAGTTCAAATTGGCCTTCCTTAGTCGGTTTTTCCCTCTTGAGCTTAGGGAAGCAAAGTTGGTGGATTTTATGAACTTGAAACAAGGTGCTATAAGTGTGAGGGAGTATGCCCTCAAGTTTAATCAACTTTCAAAGTATGCTCCTCATTTGGTGGCCGATCCTAGATTTAGGATGAACAAGTTTGTGATTGGGGTCTCCGACTTGGTAAGTGAAGAATGCCAGTCCACCATGCTAATTAGTGTCATGGACTTGTCTCAATTGATGACCTATGTTGAGCAAATGAAGGAGGAAAAATTAAGGAAGAGAAGGGGGCATGAGGCCAAGAGGGCCCGTCTTTGGGGTAAGTTCCAAAAGGGTGGCTGGTGCCATAAGGCAAAGTGTCTCACCATGCTACTAATAGAGGGTTTGCCAATGACCTCCCTTTGCCACAAGGTGTTGGTGTTTTGGCTCCCATTGATGTGTGTCCTACATGTGGGAAGGGTCATAAAGGCCCATGTTTAAAAGATTCTAACGCATGCTTTGGTTGTGGGGAGCTTGGGCATAAGAAGGTAGATTGTGCAAGAAACCATGGCATGGTCTGGGGTGCTAATGTGGTTTTGTTGGGGAGAGGTGATCCTCAAGATGGTGCCTCAAGGCACAATCAATTTTATGCTCTACATGGGAGGCAAGGGGTTGGTGAGGTCCCTAATGTTGTTACCGATATATCAAAAATCTTTGACCTTGATGTGTATGCTTTGATTGATCTGGGTGCCACTCTTTCCTTTGTTACCCCTTTTGTTGCTAAAAAGTTCTATGTTTTCCCCAAATTATTACATGAGTCATATGAAGTGTCTACTCTTATTGGTGCCTTTATTGTTGCTAGGAAAGTTTATAGAAATTGTCCTATTTGCATTTTGCATAAGTTGTTGCCTTGTGATCTTGTTGAATTAGACATGGTAGACTTTGATGTCAT